>JAARMF010000425.1:0-12798 GCA_022844705.1 Toxascaris leonina | reverse complement strand
TTGCTCACCCCCCCCCCCCCCCCCCCCCCCCCCCCCCATTCATAGACTATACATCCTTTTTAACCAACGCGTAACGTAATCATCAGCAAGAATACCTGGACTCTTATTAATAAAATTTCGCTGATGCTCATCAGATTCCATCTATGGTTTTTGGCGTCATCCCCTTCTCTTGATACCGTAGTTTGAAGACTGCATTTAGCCCCTTTGGAAGTTTACAAGTACAGCTGACCGGAATATAGTCTGAGTGGGAAGAAAATTGTTGAGAATTTGAAACATTTTAGAGAGAATTGTTTGCATACATAATTTGTTCCCATGTGACAGAAACGTCGATGATGAGAAGAGAAGCTAAAATAGGTGAACTCTGAATTGATATACAGCCATAAAATGCAAATGATAGCTACAATTAACTTCCAAAGGGGCTAAATGCAGTCTTCAAACTACGGTATCAAGAGAACGGGGTGACGCCAAAAACCGTAGATGGAATCTGATGAGCATAAGCGGCGATATGCAAAAATCAGAACCACATGAGATTTTTTTTTGTTGCGACAGAAGATGTGATCAGGTCATTCTCAGCTTCACGCGTTGCCTCATAGAGGAGACGGAACAAATAACAAAACGAAAAATGACCTGGAAAAAGCGAAGTTTATTTCAAATAACTATTCGGCATTACTTTGGAAATTTTTTCGCAATAACCGATCGGTTTGTTGGAGACCGTAGTACGTCTTCGTACTGTCTATGAAATTCTCTACAGAGATGCTGAGAGGGCCGGCTCAAAAATAGGCAAAGGCTATGAAAACACCATCCATCAACTCTTCTTGTTCTTTACAGATTATTTCTGCAAGGATTGTAAAACATGACACGCCGATCATACGATTTAAACTGTGTAATGCTGCATTCATATCTGCAGTATGGGCTACAGAGAACAAAACCCATAGCCTATAAAAAGAAAAATTGCCTTTCTAGAATTCGGCAATGAAACGTGGACCAAATAATCGGAGAAACCTGCACTCACTTCGAGAATTTAGATGTGCCATGAGTTTTTCTTGCACAACGAATGAACGTGTTTACGGTAATCCGCATACACTTACTGGGGAGTCGAATAAAACTTCTAAGCGACTTTGCAGGTTTTAGCAGAAGTGAGTTTTGCAATGTACTGATGACAACCGAATGTATGAATTTCGATGGACAACGGAAATTCCGGTCGATTCTTATCGACTGAAACATATCGTTCAGCTTGTTTTTTCGGTTGCGACCGAGATTCGATTTTTATCAGGTTCCTTTTTTAGTAACATCGCTCGGTGATCGAGCAATGTTCTTGAAACACATTTGCTTTCAACCGACCTTCGTTTGCGAGCCAACGCCTTCAGTGGATTGAAATCTCGATCAACTGCCATTGCTAGCAACGTGGACATATCTGTTGAACAGGCACGTCTCGTCTCTTCAACAGTTTCGAGATGGTTAATACTGAAGCTACAGGAATGACATTTGAAACAATTTATCCCATGCGGCAGTTGCCCTCTATATTAAGATTTGACGTGATTCGTCACCTCCAGAAGGAGCTGTGAGCAGCTGAAGCACTAACATGGATCCCCGATTTCCGTATATGCCACACCCGTTTATATTCTGCATACACACCAAACACACAAATTTATGCTTCGCAGATTGGTGCCGCTGCTCAGATCAATTAAAAGGCGAGTGCGTTATTGCTTACTTTATTATTCCCTGGTAATTTGGCACAGTTACTTGGTAGTGCTCCCCTACTTGCATGCGTGATGCACATCAACTGGTGTGTTGGGTCTGTTTGCAAAAGTGCACACAGTGCCAGCTCGTATGACACACTTTTGTGCTGCTTCCCTCTTTATTTATTTATTTATTCACCCATTTATTTATTCACCTATTTGTTTATCCACTTGCGAAATATTGCCGAATAGTAATGTGTTCATTCTCCTTTTCTCTCAGTTCAGACTCTCAAATATGCACAGTTCTTTTCAAATAACATCTTCGTCTCAAGTGATAATATGAATTTTGTTTCCTTCGAAACCAAACGCAGACCCTCCGTCCAAGTGCGAAATCACCATGCGTGCTTATTCACTACTGACTGTAATGGATGGTAGAATCCTTCACTGCTGTAACAATCGGATACTTTCACTTCTCCGAATGACACTAGCATCCCGCGTGTTCTTGGGTACTGTCAGTGTCCTGGAGAACGATACGAAGAGAGTAAGACTATGCAGCTTGTCAAAACGACCAGCGATATGTTGTCGCTGAGTTTAGAAATAGAGCACAGTCCTCTTGACTCTTGAGTCTGACTGAATTATTCGCTAGGAAATGTGTTTGACGAGATCTACAGAAGTGGCTAGAAGAACGACTACCGTCACAATGGTGTCCAGTTTCGAAAATCCTGAATGAAGAGCGAAAGCAAAAGTTACATTGTGGTTACATTGTTTTTATAGGTTTATACGCATTGCTGATGGGAACGGTCAGTGGTGCTGTCTGTCTATTTGAAGCGACGTTTCGTCACATATCGCGGATCGGCGAAGAATTACGACGGTAAAGAATGAATCTCGAGTAGTGCTCATAAAAACGAAAACTCATTTCAGCGACCAATTTATTGTTGAATTGAACTCAGTCGTCCTCCCGCAATTTACACTTGTCCTTCACGAAGCGCTGAGCTCCAGTTGTTCTATTTCCTTACTTTCGAAATTTCTGCCTGATAATGGGTGTTTTTTTAAAGGAAAAGGAAAAATCATTTCCCAACAAAGCACGCTAAGCAGGCATGCACTTTTGTTTGAGATGGCGAAGGAGGAGGAGGAATGGGGAGAGAAGAAGAGGAGAAGCGGGTGAGGAAGAAAGGAATGAGGGGAGAACGGAACTCTGACATAGGTGACAGTCATCAACCAGGTGTACTAAGGGGAAATAAATGCACAATTGACAATTGCGATGAATAGAAAATAATGCTCAATTGTAGTAAAAATTCGTTGGTAGGGAGGGAGCAATGAAGTATTTCACACCCTCCAATATACGTTAACCGTTTCATTTTACTGCATGTGCATTTCAGTTGCCTCATTTGTAGCTGAAGCGATTCTATTAAGCTGTACATTTATATTATCATTGGGTTTAGTGTTAATGAAAAATATTAAGACACATGTGAAGAGATCACATGGCTGACAGTGTAAAGAAATCAACGAACGACAAATCGATAAAGAATCGCTCCAATTACGATTCTGCGGCCAACATTACGCAAAATCTGTCGCCTAATTTCATATGCAAGGTAGCGCTGAAACTGTTATCATTAAGATATCAGTGAACGGAGATCCGCATATGCTTGTCCGTAACTTCTTGCTTCCATGAAACAGAAGGATGTGAACGAAAACAGAATGAACAATGCATTTTGCTCTTCGCCTTGATCTTTACTCAAAGATAAATCTGAAAGCCATAAATAGCTTTAACCAAATGCGGAATATGTGAAGTGAATAAAAATTGAACTCAACAGGAATCTGAAAGAAATCCTAGAAGCTGATTTCACCCTCAGTGACGTATTGAATTGCTACGATTTCCGCTGACTAAGATCTCATTTGGTTGTCCGAATTCTCAGCATCTTTCCTTCTACCGAAATTCGAAAACAGCACTATTGCGCTAACGAATGCGGAATTGTAACGGAAATTTGCAGAATAATGTCAAATCACTGAAATGTGTTCCGCATTCGTAATGAGGCGTCTTTTTAGTGGGCATTTTTCCATTAATATATGCTCATCCACAAAGAGCGATATATGCAACGGTGACGATATATCACTATTTTGCAGCTTCTTCATATTTAATTTCAATAATATCTGTTGCTGCGTTCACGCTTGAAGGTGAGGAAAATTTCACGAAGGTAGACTGAGTATCAATTAAAAAAAATAATAAAACTTCGAAGAGGTTTTATTTCGAAAGACACATTGGCCAGAAAGAGCGACTCCTTCGAAATGTGTGTCCCAAATTGCCTAAACCGGTCAAAGTGACAGTTCAACAAAGAACGTTATTGCCAAACTCGTCCAATATTTCCTCAGCTTTCACAACTCAAAGGAATTTCCGTCAACGCCCACATTTCTGCTTTTAAAGGAGATTCATCCACGGTCAAAAATAAGCAAAGGAAATATTAAAATGTATGAATGCAACATCGATGGATGAAACTTATTCGCCAATTGTGAACTGTTAGATGAAATACTGATAACCAAAGAAATTTTGAACAGCATTCAAAGGAACTCAGTGACCATCTGATAAACATCCGTCCACAGGATTTGATGCGCGGCTAGCCCTAATGTATTCAAAGTTTGCTCGTAGCGCATTTGTCCACTTCAAAATCCAAAATTCAACAGCCAGGAACAATGCACGTGAAGAAGGGACTTTTCCAAAGATAGAAGCTTTGGGTGAACGGAAAGAAATGGATGATAGGGGGGTGGAAGAAGTGAGAAAATCGAAGAAGTGTGCATTCCGAAAAAAATCGGAGATGGGACGAGAGAGCCAAAATTCTGTCAAAAAATTCACAGGGACATTTCCCAAAAAAAAAAAAAAAAAAATGTTCTCAATGTTTCTCACGGAACGAAGAAAGCGGGCTGAAGGCGTAAAGATGCCAAATGCCGAAAATTTGATGAATGGAACCTTTCCTTCTACTCCACAGCCTCTTTCATCGCTTACATAACATTAGCCAGGAGTTTATGTGCGAAATTTGCTTTCAAAAACGAAGAAAGCAGTTTTAAAACATCGGCAGCTGCCAACAAATAGTGAGAGATGAGTGCAACGAGGCCATATCTTTTGTGCGTAACATAAAGCGGATCGTATGATATAATGACGAGGAAATTAATTTACGTACAAGTTTCCGAGAGAAGCGTGCTTGAGGGAATTGGCAACCGTCTATCGAGAAATGCAGAATCACTTCTTTTCTGTTCCTCTCTCTTCGCTTCCGCTTTCTATATGCATTACTACGTAAACTATAAATGAAGAGGAGACTTTATGTTGTAATATAAAATATGCAACCAACGCTGTTTCACTTGAGGATTTGACGCCTTGTGAAGCACGATGAAAAGAAATAAAGATTTGCAACGAGATGAGAGTGGAATTTATAGCGTTTAAAGAGTCGATCTCAGACGCAAATCCACTCAAGCTTCTCCAAAAGAAAACTCCTTGAATATAGGGGTTTCTTAAGCTCGTCATCCTCGTCGTGCATCGTTTCGACTGATCGACGGTGATCCCAAAGATATATGTATACATGTGTGAACCGGGGCTAGTTTTAGGTCAGATAAGTGACTTGGACTGCGGTAATTCTGGCACCTAAAACCATCTTACGTCGATCCGTAGCGACGGATCTCCGACCTAACTCGGGGGCCTCCTATGTAGAGATGCTTTTTTGCAGTGTTAAATGTGTGAATACGTCAACGGTATCATTCATTGACCACTGCGCAACGCACCGTCCACAAGCGTGAATATTGCGACTCAGTAATTGTGCGAACCCGGTCAACATGAATAGTGACCGGCCCACTTGATGTTCGCTTTTGAATCGGCTACTCTGTAAGCAGACACGAACACAGCGACTGAACGTATGATTGTATGGAACGGCTGTCTCATTCGAAATATACAATAGAGATTCTTTCGAAAGTGATCGTTGCTTCATAACTAAGCTTTCTTGCAATGACAAACAGACCGTTTCATCGTTGCAACTGCTTTGATTGTTAGTACATGGCATTAGCAGGAAAGGATTTTCATAGAACGTGTCACGACGACAAAGGAAGACAAAAGACCAGCTGAAAAAGGATGCTGAATACAGGAGCATCTTAGTACTGATCACTGCGAGTAAAGAGAAGGTCAACGGAATTCTCAAGCGATCTTCGCCATGCTTAACCCTTAACTGTTTTCTTCAATTGCATCCATTCGAAAATCTGCAGCAAATTGCTCACATATTAACTCTTTTTCGCACTGTCATTTTTCTGGCAGTTTGTTTAGTGTTTTTATATATGTTTGTTTAGCTAAAACCCCAAAAAAGCGGAACAAAATGAACACAACTTTTGATAATAAGTTTAAAATAAGCGAATAAACAGCTTGACGGTTGATATTTAAAATGAAACCGCGCAGAAACGATGAAAAGAAAGTAACAGTGAGTTCGTCAATGAATGCAAAATTAACTCAACATGTGCCGTTGTGTTCTCAACAATGTTTCTGCAAAATGAGAAGCAAAATATGCAACAGAGAAACAGCAAAAAGGAAAACAAATAGACGCCGCAATAGACAGACTGCTGATCAAGGACAACGGGATGGTGCAGTTTTCAGAAGACAGCGTCATATGAAGAAAATGCAAAAGATGTGAACAACGCAGAAATAATGCAGAAAAATTGCAGCTTTGTGGAACTCATTTGGAAGGAATTTAAATGTTCACAGCGTTTTTTTATTACATTGTTTTTATCGCATTTTTCTTTACATTTCTCCACAATTCTCCAACAATTATTGTGTTTCGTTGGTTGTATAGGAAAGTGATTTTCATCTTTCAAATAGGGGGTTTAATTGGAGGCACATTGTAAACGACAGGCTTTTTTGTGATTTAAAGAATCTCTAGCATTATTCGCCTACGCATCAAATATTTTGAGGGACTCCTCAAGAAAGAACCAATTCGCATTAATGTCTAAAAAGAACCAAAAAACCTTAACGAAGAGGGACAAACAAAGCACTAAATTTATGAGCTGTAGTCAACTTCTAACTATAGTAACATAACGATAAGCAAGAGCAACCTCACCGCAAAGTTAAACACCGTCGCATTTCGTCATCGAATAAAATGTCACAGATGGGATACATTAATCGAAGTGAATTAAGGGCACCCCTCCCCGTTCTGTAGAAACGTTCCCATTAAAATAACACCACTTTGTAGCGAATGTGCGAAATATCGCGCTATTACAATATAAGGGGTTATAAGCATGCGGCTTTTATGCAACGAAATTTTCATTCCACTCTTCTCATTGTTGCTGTCCACAGATGTTCTGGTAATAAACGATAAATTGATTGTCACTAATAATGTAAACATTTCTTTGATGAATCTGTGCAACATCACGCCAGCTGTCTTCTGAAAAGACGCACAAAATTCAATAAAGAAATATGCGCTGTCTTTTGTGCTTAAAACGGAAAGTGTATGCAGGTGGAATTTGCATTCGCTTAGAGTAGATGATTGTTTTCTTTGGCTGTGAAATATCGAATCATATTCTTCGATGAAAACTTTAAAGAGAGGCCGAAAGAAACCACAAAAGTCTACCCCCAGCACGGTGTGCACTTAGCTGCAGTTTGAAATTAAACAGCCATAGCACAATCGGCATTGAAGTTCTTGCCCTCTCATAACAGTATAGCAACAACGTGCCCGGAAATGAACTCACGGTTGCGCATCAATACTCTTCTCGCGTGCCACGTAATTCGACGGTATATAACCAGCCTGTCCGGTTGTCTTGCTTTTAGCATACCACCAATCTCCTTGCATGTCGTTGAGAATATAAAGCAACTCATCCTTCTTGAAGCTTAGATCTTCATCAGTTCTCGCTTCATAATCGAAGAGTGCCACAAAAATTGGTGCAGATTTTGAGACCGGTTCGATTATTAATGGCGGTGAGGGTGTTGACGCACATTCCGATGGACTTGATGGAGCTGGTACGTGAAGGATACTAAGTCCATTTGTGGTGACCACCGTTGACGGCTTCTTGCCAAGACATGCACCCATATGAGGTGCCTACAGTTTGTTCAACAAAGGAGACGAACTAGCAGCTAAGCAAACGAGAAGCTAGCCGATCAACGAAGTACCACGCCACAAGCGGGCAACCACGACGGAATAGTGCAGTCGCTGCTGGCTCAGTGTTGCTGCTCCGAGGGGCAGTCAAAGGCGCAAAGAGAGAGTGGTGGGGAGGTCACACAGCTGTGCGTTCTGTACGCACCGCGACAGCCACCTTAATCGAGGCCACATTCTCTTCTCTACCCATCCTCTCAGCGACAGTTCTTCACCCTGTTTTTTGCACACTGCGCACCTAAACCCAGATAAATGAACACTACAGTGATCACTTCAATACCTAATGCGAAATTGATCTAACTTTCTAACGGATCAACAATTGAATGGAGCTCAGAATGTGTCACCGTTGACAGAGGTGCAACTTTTTTCATTTTTATTTTGTGCTGCTCATTTCCATTAAACCACTGAGATATCCCCTTACTTAGGGTGCGTCGTTATATCCTTGCATTGTTTGCAAGTTGATGTTTTTTGACCCACATATTCGTGACGAGAGTTTATAACTTTTCAGCATCATATGACGCCTATTGCAAAAGTCATTGACCGGTCCGATTTGGAGCATCGATCAGTAGACAATTTGATGAAACTTTTGAGTAGTCGTCTAACACAAGCCAGCCGACGTCTGGTCAGAAATAGAATTCCTCAAGCTGGTCCGATCGGCCGAGTCGTACGCAATATTTTCTATGTCATTATGAACAGAAGTGCGCGTGACGTTCATCAGAAACGCGAACGAGTGTTATTTGGTTGTTGCACAAAGTTCGGCTGTTCCCCTCTACCAGCTTTTAGATTGATTTCCTGACTTGTAGTTGTTGGCACTCAAACGCCTCTGAAATCTTAATTGAGTGATGCAAAACATGCAACACGAAGTCTTTTGCTGAAGGTTTGCATAAGCAGCTTTTAACTTCGTGGGCTCTTCTGGACAGAGTGGGAAAGGCGATAATCGGATTGGGTTGGGGCTCGCGAAGTGCGACAAATTCGGAGGGGATCTACTATATCCGTCCAAGTTACAAGTCACAGGATATTCAGCCTTTTCTACTATGTGTGAGACATCCAACAAGCATACCTGCACTGCCACTGTCCAACAGTTACTAAGCTACTTTCTATTTGCCCGACTTTTTCAGGTGACCGCAGATCCTGGAGCACTAGAATCAGATTTTCGAGTATTAGAATATTTCAATACTGTGGATCAATCATACAACCTCACAGTTTATGAAGGCGTCCGTTCTCTCTGAACTCTGGAGCTTTCTCCTCACGTCAAATGGAAGTCGTGTGAGCCATTTCCTTTGTTGTCCCTTCAGTGATCTTCGTACACGACACAAATGTTCAGGCTGATTTCGTCAATCTCCGATGCCCGTCCATAAAGGATGTGTAACGCACGCTGGCAAGCCCATTCCAGGAACAGTAGCTGGAAAACCCGGAAGAACTGAGGAAGTAGTAGCTAACGTTTCCGCATCATCGTGAACGGAAATGGGAGATCGAAGAAGCATGAACTTTTGCAACAACAACGCATCATTTGCTTTGATTCACGCGTGTTGATGACCTTTACGACGATTGATTGTTGAAACAACTTTTCATTACAACTGACGACCTTCCGACGAAAGTGCGTGAAGTGTTCGTGCACTACTGATGGCAACTCAACTCCGGGCACCCATCAGATCACTTACATCTCTAAGCGCAAACACTGCCCGGAACTAGCGTCCCGAATCAGCCGATGAAGGCCATTAGTCACACTGCGGTATAAGCATGCGGGGCAAATTCACACCCAATTAAATGATATTACGATGGGAAATGGATTTCGTATCTAGAGACAGAATGAACAGGTCATATTTCCTTCCCCTTCTCGGTGCGGAAAACTAATATTTCCATTAATAACAAAAACTTTCGTCAGAATTTCTCAGTCATGAGAAAAAATGGCTTCCAATATCACGGCTCTCTTTCCTTTAATCGACTCACCGCTTTTAATAACCTACTTTTTTATTCCACAGCTGAAATATGCTCTGCGTTCATGTCATTGCCTCAGCAGTGAAGGAAATTACCACTTGCCACAGTTGCAATATACTGGAACTGGTGAAGTGCCGATGCCATGATCAGAAAGCTAAGTGGAATATTGGGCACCTAAGCAGGCTACGCCACTGCAGCATATTCTCATCAAAGGTGACTTACGAAGCGTGAGCCTCTGCAATCCAGCCATCCAAAATCACCGTGGTTTTTACTATCTACCACAAGGTTTCCATTCCCATCACATCCAAGATCCACACCGCTCACGTTCTATGTTAGGCTGTTGCACAAAATCGCGAGATACTATTCAAACAAGCGTAAGACAACAAAAAAAGTTGATTCATTATAAGGCATCTACACAAACAAGTTCAGTTGATTTCCATTTCTTCCTGTCGATCCTCCTCCTTGGTCCGGACCTTCGTACTCTGTTTTATGGCCGCAGGAGCACGGATGAGATGTGCCTTCTTGCGTGCTTTCGACAATTCGCCCGCGCGCTTTACCACCTTGCCAGGCCTCAGACTTTTCTTTATCAGCTCACCGTATCGCTTCTCCCGGATCGATGCGATCTCCTTTAACGCTCCAACTGCAACACTTAAACAATAGTTATAATAACTCTTATAAAACTCTAGCAAACTTCGAGCTTTTCGATCAGACGATTGCCTACAAACAATATCCTGACCTTTTGACTACCTCTACCATTTTTTTCGCGTATTTGTTACACAGCGTATTCGGGAACGTACACCAGCATATCCACTTCCGAAGTTCCGAGTTACTGGGGGTTATTCTCCCGCGACGCATGTTTTCTTTCATTTAGACCAGCCTGGCAACAAAATCTAACTCTCCTCATCTTCTGTGCAAAGATAGAGCACACCGCAAATACATAAAAATGAATGGTTGCATGACAGTCGAATGACAATACGAATACGTATGATTCTCACTGCCAGAATAAAACATGAGCCCACATCGGCCTACTGAATGATAAAAAAAAATGTGCAAAAACGCGCCCATATTTCAACTAAACCGACCGCGTACACAAACTCATAGAAGATTCGTTGTTATGCGTGCTTTCAGATATCGCCACGTGCATGAAAACCCTGAGGCATATTTAAATGAGCACAACTTTAGATGGTCAGAGGAGTGGTAAAATAACAAGCACAAAATTTCATGGCTTACGCTTCAATGGGTCACAATTTCAAAAGAGAGACATGATGGTGCGTAAAGCGCCTTGCAAGTGCCAACATACAAAAACGCACAATAAGTCTCTCTCAACGAAACGTAATAATAGCTGCACAACTGCCGAAGCAAGAAAAATCCGTTTCTGTTGAAATGATAGCTGCCTTTGAAATTATATGAGCTGCTTAACTATCATCGTAATGAAATTGGGAGGAGTGCCAAGCAGCGGCGTAAAAGTCTCATCCCTGCAGGGCTTCAATGGTCGAAGAGTTGAAGCCACCACAGAGAAGGACGCATTCACAGGAACAGACACTACTTGCCATGACGTATCCATTTTGATGGTACCTTTTAATGGCATTCATAACCGCACAAATAATCAATACTTCTCATTTACCCCACTGGAGCCCTCTTTTATTTACTCTACAGCGGAAGTATCCCGGCATGTTCCTGTAAGCATGCAGCAAGCAGATTTAAATTCCACCCTAAGAAGAAACAGAAAAGTGGAAGGAGAGCACAGACAAAAGAAACAAATGCGATGATCCTAGCAATGAGGTTTTATCCACAAAAAACACTCACTTCCGCTTCTCTTCAGTAATTCTACTGTGATGCAATGCATGAGAGTACTGCAGCGACAACGGATTTGTGCATATGCTCCAATCTTTCAAATAAGAACCTCAATATGAAAACGTAATGGACACAACTCACAAAGACCTTTTTTCTCAGTTTAGATGAAGTATCGTAGAAGTGAAAAAAACAACTAGAAGAACTGAATGAAAAAGAACGAGAGGCAGAAGGGCTAGCAAGCGTTCGTTCCCTTGCTCCTACATGCTAAAACATCCCGTAGTGTGACTGCGGCACACAGTGTGTAGATTCGACGTCATTTCAATACTCTGAACTCACGAGAAACGGGGAAAAGTACTATACCGGTAATACGGCATGGCTTCCAGCGCATCAAAACCCCTCTTTTTATGACCGTGCTGGTGCTTCTCAGCTGCCGGCGCAGTCAATTTTGGGTGCTAATAAAGGCAACGAAGCTCCGAACATAAGGAAAAGTTGGCAAGTTTCCGCAATTATTTTTGTTAAATGTGCAGAAAATTAAACCAGATAAAGGATTCACAGTGAAAATTCTAGAAGTACCGAACTGAGGCTTTCGTCTAAAACTCGCTAGCAATTTAATAAACGGATGTGGATAGCAAACACGAAACAGTGATCTGTTTCTCACAAATCTAAGTCCTTGAGCGATTGAACTCGTCGAATTTAACCCAGAAAAATGCACTTTTACAGTTTTCTGACTTGACCAACTTAAGAAACGACAGACTTTTCACAGCCAGATATCGACTCACGAATTCCTACATCTGAAACGGGAACGGATTCCCCTGATCTCTCTCTTTGCATATAAGTTCCAGAAAATACAAGCGGCTTAGAGATGTGCTCTCGAAACTCGACTTCAAATGAGGAAATGTTCTTCACATGAACACTTCCACAGGGCTAAGGTTACAAAACTCTTGATGCAGACTTGAATCACTCACCTGCATTCTGCCAAAGTTGCCTTTCATACTTCAGCGGCTCGTTTCTACGCACTTCCACTGCGGCAGTGGTGTCCCTTCTTAGCTCCTTTCCCCGTGCCATTCGCGACGCTTTCGTCCACTTCGTCTTTCTTGGATTCCTCTTTTTCTTGAACAACTTATGGCACTTCGAGCGACAGAATCGGAATATCTTAAAAAAATGAAAGTGATGCCACCATGAGGACGACACGACCAGGCAATGTTGCCTTCTGACCTGTGCAAATTCGTAGAATTATTAAACATAAAAGTCAACATCACTTGATCACTTGATTG
>JAARMF010000424.1:73541-86870 GCA_022844705.1 Toxascaris leonina | reverse complement strand
AAAAAAAAAAAAAAAAAAAGCAGAGAAAAGAAATCTTTCACATGGGATATATTCGCATGTGGGACGGGGTCTTTGACTGATTTCTGTGTTGGAGCCGGTCGTGGACTGACTTCCATGTGGGTTCGGGTCGTGGACTTGCTTCCATTTGAGGTTCAGTCGTCGAAGATCGCGCATTTGCAGGAGCAGTTGAACTTGACTGATGTCCTAATTTGCAGTGCTCACTGGAAAAGTTTATATGTTCTGAAATAACTTTTTTTCAATTTGAGAACCTCTCTCAACAGTGCAAATAAGAAGTTTGCAGTAATCATGTGGAAAACAAATTGCAGATGCGATCGCCTTAAACTGTTATATTTGCGGTGATAATAACCTCGATGAATTCGGTGAATGCAGCACACAGTTCCAATATGACTGCAGCAGTTATGCAAGACGATTTCAGCCATCGGAGAGTATTTTCTGTCGGACGACGCGACAAAGAGCGGCGAATAGTAAGTGTGCTATCATAACATCCGAGAGGTCACTGCGGTAATATAAGAGTTTGTTTGATGAGAAGCAACCTTGGAATGATTTCAAATTCTAGCATATACAGGTGACTTCATTTCTTCTTTTATTTGGCATCATTTGAGTGGCACGTGCTATAATTATGCTCCTTTGTTGACGCATAGCCTACTGAAGGGTGACTTATGATGCAGACCTTTGAATTATTTGCTGACAATGCTTACTTCAATAAGGGTTTATTACAATGAAGTTTTATTTCAATAAGGCTTTGTTAGAAGCATTTTTTATTTCCCAATTGACCATCCTCTTCCATCACACATAATTAAATATGCGATATTTTATTACTTATTCTCAGGCAAAAGCTCAAAAATTTAATGACTCAAAACTCAAAAAGTCAAAACTGATTGTTTGAGAAGAATTCAGTCAGAGAACACTTAAATTTGTTAGCGAAATATTAGTTGTGTCCTCTTGAGTGAATGAAGTGACGGAAGCTAACAATGACCAACGAGATTTTCATATTTACTCTATTTTACAGTCCATACTTTATTCCGTAACACTTCAACTTTGTTATACTCTATTCGATAATTTATATTTCCCTCTACTTTGTTATTTCTGTGGAAATTTTGCAATATTCTTAGCAAATTCATTAGTGACATTTCGAATGTGTGAGTCGATTTTCTTGGTATCACTCCCTATGCTTGCAATGTTCATTTGAAATTCAAATGTTCGCGGCAAATGATTCAACAACTCAATGTTCCTTTCAGATACATATACCATAATGAAGGAGTGCATCAGCGAGCGTGACCACTACCGTATGTTTCCAAGAAAGAATTATCCATTGGATGAGGAATGTGATCTCATCGAGATCGAATCCGTCGAAACTGCCTATTGTTTGTGTCGTCACAGTGATTTTTGCAACGAAAAATCGATTTCAGATCAATTCATCGCATTCGAAGAGGTGTCACTTATATTTTACAAAACGTTTTCATTATTTTCGAATATTATTTTATTCATGAGAATTAGTCCAAAAGAAATTGTTGTTTTATTGCAATCGCATCACTGAGAGTAATGAGGCCTCGCTTCACAACGAGGGTGACTTGATCTGAGTGAGTGCATCGAAGCTTCGGTCGCAGTTTTACCGTTATTTTGATATTTTTATTTGATTACAGCTCGTTTCTAATATACTCTATGCAGTGAACCCTCTGAATGGCTATGCAAGGAATAAGTTGAGTTGATTTTTCATTAAAGTCGAATGAATTTCAAACCTCTGCTGAAATAATTCCTTTATTCGAAGAATGAACAGAAAAATATCAAACTTACAGGTAAGCATCGCAATTGCACTATACCTCTAAAATATGAAAATGCCTCTTTTCATTTGTCCTTCCCGTTGCGAAGTCAGTTTGCCTGTAGGCAACCAGAGTCAAGTGTTAGGCCTTCGAATCTTTCACATCTGGAAATTTCACTTTTTTTCCAGCAACATCCGGAGTTATTTGGTGATATTGAAGAGGATAATACACCTGAGACACACTCAAGCAACTCGCAATCGGAGAGTCAATTGATTAACGCCGAAACGAGAGGTCCAGAGCAGGTACGATACACTGAAAGTTGATGGGTAATGCCGAAATGAGCATAAAATTGCCTCTTGAGAACTCGTTTGTACGGCATTACAGAACGTAGAAGAATCAACATATCGAAATGAATGAACGGTGACAATTAGCCATTTGAGAGGTGAGCAATGAATGAGAACTCGCAGAGATAAAAAATTTTCTGTTGTCAATTAAAACCGACGCCCTCGTTTTCCCACTCCAAATTGCAGCATAAGAAATATATTTCTTGAAAATAAGATAATAATGGAACAAATGACTGCTGTTCAGCTAACGCAATATGCGCTTTTTCGGAATAAGGCGATTGTCTATAATAGTTCAGTAGAGGCGAATTAAAAATTCGGTCGTAAACGGGAATTTTATCGGATATTGATAAAAAATTTTCAGAAATTTCTTAGCCTTCAAAATTCCCCCACTTAACTGTGATGGTGGTGGGTGCTGATGAGCCGAAAGTTGCTCTCTCAGTTCACCATCAGAAGCATTAGTGTCGGTTACTCGTCTATTGGAAAATTGTGGGTTTCTAACAGCGATTGGTGTGATAAAGATTGCAGATGACCTAGCGTAGTGTTGGATTTAAATGAGCGCTTGCCTCCAGAAGCATCACTAGAACAACAGCTATTCTGCTCATTTATTCAAAAGTTATTGTGAGAGGTTGTTGTGCATCGCTTTGTTCCCTAAATTATTTGAGATATTTCAAAATTGATGTTTTTTGGAAACAATCTTTGGAAGAGATGTACAAGCCATCACAGATGAGTGTTGGCGATGACTCATTTTATGGACAACAGTAATATTCCTCAAGCTTCATGTGAATAGCGGAAAATTTGTTCCCAATTTTTACGAACGTTTTTGTTTTTCATTTTCAAATCTTCAATCGTTCTTTTCGCATGAATGTCTCTTGTCATTGCAGAAAAAAAAGGGAATTGAATGAAAGCGAGCGCTGTGTTTAGGAAATAGAGGAAACTATTAATGATGGACGTAGACGGCATATGGCCGCACCGACTGCCAACTCAATGGATGGGCATCGGATTGACGATAGTCAGACCGTGAACGGTATTGCGACATCGAAAGTTACACCGCACACAATAGGTGAATATAGATCACCGGAGAATTTGCTTAAAAATCGCTATTGTTTTTTCGTTTTTGGATCGAAAAACTTTTAAAAGAACACATCAATTCACCATCTGCTCTCTCTTTATTTCCTTCTTATACACATGTCGTCCCACAAAGCAGATATCCCATTCAACGCTTTAAATTCATATAAGCAGCTCTGAGCATATTCGACCTCTCAGTTAATAAAGGCTGTGCAAAATAATGGTTTTGCGAAAGGTAATGTTAAAGCTGATGTAATTGATGCTGAAATATTCTAAGAACGAGAAAGGCTAATATATTTTCGCTCATTCGGGATGCATTAAACGTCTCTAACAAGCCATTATTCAGAGTATAAACTACGCAAAAGGGACATCAAAACGAAAGCAGTTATTTAATATTCGATTGTTGGAACACTTCCAATTTGTGCCTTTGAATTGGATATCCTCGAGAAACAGATAACTTTCTTGCTATCGCATAAACATTTTGTGATCCTTCCGATGCGGAATGAGAACCCACTCGGAGTTGAGTGCTTGAAAGTGTTTTTACCTTTTTCAAGGTTGGCGGATCAATGTGGAGTCTCAAGAGTGAGGTCGGCGTATAGTTTACATTATAGCTACCAAATTTCTTAACTACACCCTCATTGGTTCCGGACTTGAAACTACCTGACAGACAGCCAAACAGAAGGACGCGCAGACTGGCTGTTCCCACAATATTTTTATGAAACGAATTTGAAAAAACCTACAAATACGACCTTTTTTCAGTTCAGGGAACGAAATCGATTGAGGATGTTCGAGAAGCAGCAACGGGCGAACTCATCACGAGGATGGACGGATTAGACAGCAGGTTAATATTGGAGGCATCATAAGTCCACATAAAATCTGTGATACAAGTGGACAGCTACTGCGAGTATGAGCTATTTTTGAGAACATAAATATTGAGCTCTTTTATTTGGTTGGGATTAAGGCCACAGTGCTATAAAGAAGTATTTGAGCGCAATATTTTTGCAGAAATTTTCGGGTTCTGATAATCATCAGCTACGGTAAGTTGAAGGCAAATACCGTACCACCCCGAATAAACAGCGAGCTTCTCGGAACATCTCATCTGCTTCATATCTGAGTGCATGATTGCAGGAATAGTTGATGTCCGAGAAATAAGCAAAACGAGGGTATCCTGTTTGAGGGAATGAATGCTAAAAAATAAAATTTCACTGAAAATTTCAAATGTGGGGGAATATGTTTCTCAATATGGTTGTATCGTTTCTACTTGCTTTTCACTTTGATGACAAATTCGATTGAATGATTTTCCTGCAAAGTGGGGAGAAAGCTTCGATAGAAAGCAATATATTACATGAAAATATTCCTTATTGCAATCGGAGCTATACGAATGGCACTTGAAGGGGCTTTTGAAGAAATAACGACTAGGATTTCGGGAAAAAAAGTTCGAATTTCAAAAATAGTGCTCCTAACAAAGATTCAAGATATAACCTGAAACTCCGTTTCTAAAGATTATTCTTTCAATGAAATCTTTGATCGTTTGGTTTGCTTCAAATTTTTAGATGATTCCAAAGCGTTTGCTACTGAATGAACTCATTTGCTGATGTGAGCACAATGTATTGATTCAAATTTCGTTATTTACCATTTTTTGCAGTAATATCGATAGACATATGTCACAACAATGGAACTCATTCGGTACCTCAACGAAATCCTCTAAGAAAGGTTGATTTGCATAATGTTTTATCGTTTTATTTGCATATGACGCGTCATGCAATTTTAATATATCGAATAAAACCGTCGCTTCAATTAAGCTCCACTCTCGAGCGGCTTTTTCTTCATCTCTTCAAACTTTTATTAGAAGTACTTCCTCCAGTAACACTCCACCCCCAACCTCATATTTTCAGTCACGAAGAGGAATAACGAAGGTTTTTCATTTGTGAAGTGCTAAACCAACATTTATATTTCCCTGAAATTTCGAAAAATAACTGCTGCTGCGAAAAAAATTCTTTCCTCGAAAGTCGGCCTTAAAAGTCATAATAACTCTTAAGAGTCATAAACAATCATATGTATTTTTTTTTCTGCCTTCGCTCCAGCTACTCTATATTCGAATTTTTGTGACCCTCATGACGTCGTTGTTGAGCTGAAATCTATATCAGTGGTGTCTCCTTCACTTCACCGGACACAATTATTGCAAGAAATTTGCAAATTATTGTTCATATTTCAGAAATATGAACCGAATATATGGCTTTATTATATTTTTGTTGTAATGAAGGTAAATCAAAACTATAAATTGAGAGCTGCACTGACATAAAATTATGTGGATTTAATTTCAGAGGCATCACTGATATGTATGCAGTGTGGTCAAGGGAATTTGCAAGGTGCTGAAGCAGATTGCGAGAAACAAATTGTTGTCGAATGCAATCGTCGAGGAACACCGCTCTCGAACGGAGAGCAATATTTCTGTTTCGCTCGTCAAATCTTGATTGGTCCAGGTAAATAAGTTCCTTTCTAGGTTAAAAGCGTTTTAATCCATCAAAAAATTTCGAAAACTTTGCGCAAAATCATAATAACTAACAATAAAAAGTTTCCGGCTTGTGTTCCTTTTTCTGTAGTTTTGAGCCCGATCACAGCACACCTTAGAAGACTATAACTCATAAGGCTAAAATTCGTACGCTCTCAGTTTTTGATGACATCAGAAGGATATGCACGTGAATTCTCTTTTCCGATGTGCTGAAGAAATATACAGTAAACATCTTCAAATTTTGACCGGTTCTTTCACCTCAATTTGTGCTTGGCAGTGGATCGAACAGGTAAATGCTGGCTAGAGAATGGCCAACTGTCGCCAGGGAATTTGAGCAGAGCCAAGCCTGAGCTTGATTACGCTTGATGATCAAAGTAGGAATGGACTGATCGGCCAAAGCATTTCTATATTTTAGACTGCGAATGGAATGTAGATGTTGACAGGAAGTAGTTTAACTGAAGCATATGATGCCGATAGGATTCGCAACGCGCATTCAGCGACCCCAATCATGATGCCCTCAAATAGAGAATTTTTGTGGTTTCGATGGATGTTCTTCTATTATCCTCACTATTAACAGTATCATTAATAAACAACTAAGCAGCGTACAAAGCCTGTACGCTGCTGTACCGAATCAAACGGCAAAATCATTTTTTAAATTCATTTACAACTTTCAAGCCGAACTTGCAGATAAGAAAGAGATTAATGAATCCCACTTGCATATTTGCTTTACAATAATCTGTCTGTAATCACACGCGATCAAAAGTTTGTGCGGGTTGAAGATTGAAATCATTGGTTAAAGTGATTTGATAATGAGCTGATGTTGAGTGATATTCTAGTAAATTTTTGATATTGTAAAGTGATCATTCACTGGAACAAAGTGATCAGCAATCAGTTAGATATCAGGATCAGATCCTGAAACTAACATGATAGAGAGAAATATTATAGAAGCGGAAATATTAATGGTTTTGTTTAATCCGGATAGCATTAGATTACTATCGAAGCAGAAAGTTTTCTTTTTAGAGTCTGATTCCGCTGATGAAATGTTTGTTAAAGACTACCTGTGTTCGAAGGACCGACCCTCTGTCTCTTGCTCATATCATCATTACTTCGAAAAGTGTTGCAGCTGCTCTTTCTCTATCTCACTCTCGCATCAGCACTACCATCTCCTCCCCCAGAGACAGCTGTTTTTGATTACATTTTCCACTCAACTCATCCAGTCATCTGAGCTCTTTCAGGAAAAAATGCAGTCGAGAAGATGTGTGTGACACATAGGGCACTAATCCAGGAATACGGTGACGATGTTGTGCTTGATGGGTGCACAAGCACCAACGCAGGCCGTGTACGCTTTTGCGTGTGCCAAACCAATGAATGTAATCGTATGCCCATTTATCAAAAGGTTTGCTATGCTAAAAATTGCGTTTAAATTAGTTTTAAAAGATGAGAAAACGCACCACAGGGGATGGCGCGATGTGCGTTCTTTACAATTATCACGCTAACCCGTTCCATAGCTGACCAAAAACAGCGAAATGTGCGCAGTGATGCATTCATATTTGAGTTGATTGGTACGTTCGTACGAATCGTCCAAAAAAGAATTGCTT
The DNA here is from genome assembly GCA_022844705.1 of Toxascaris leonina. Taxonomy (NCBI): domain Eukaryota; kingdom Metazoa; phylum Nematoda; class Chromadorea; order Rhabditida; family Ascarididae; genus Toxascaris; species Toxascaris leonina. Next base: position 79,570 of record JAARMF010000424.1, on the reverse strand, counting down.
TACGATGTGCTGCAGAAGGATTAAGATTCGAGCGATTGCATAATACACGCAGTTTTTTAGAGATGCTTGAGTGGCTTATTTTTTCAAGGTGATGGATGTAATGGTATGACGATGGGGAAGGCTATAGACAGATTTTCAGACTTTAATCCTGTATCTTCATCAAGTATTTCCTCACCACAACGAATCGTAAAGTGGTGGGACAGGGCAAAGCTGAAAAAAGGGAGGAGGAGTTGGAAAAAGAGGGAGGAATCAGAAGGAGAGAGGCAGAACAGAAGAAATTGGAAAAAGGGAGTGAGATTAGCGGAAGAGTGCGGCGATGAAAGACAGGGCTTAGGAAAGAAAGAAGGAATTGGGTTTTACGTGAGACAAATTGATAGCCTCTTATTGCGGAAAGCCTGAGGGTTTCCCGTGAGGAGGTGCGCAAAGAAGCCATAATCGACACCAGCTAACGTACTTCCCGAAATCTAAAGTGCAGACCTTTCTACTCCCCCACGTCTCGAGGTATTACTGTAGGCAGGCATCTCTTAATCCCAATAAAGTTTTCACAGGTGTTTTTGCATCTATGATTTTCTTTGAGAGCGTGGTACTGTACTTTTCTGCTTCTTATGTAAAAATAAAGGAGCTCTATAATAAGTGGGGAATTATTGTGACATATTACTGCAAATTGTCCGTTTTTCATTTTCGGCTACAGATTTTGCTCAGAAAACAACTAACTTTCTCATGTGGTTGGGAGAACGATAATATAAAGTTTTATATTTAGATGCCGATTGACCAGAAGTTCGACGTTCCACTTGCTACAACTGCTCTCTCAGTACCTGCTCCTCCTTCACGTCGCCAGGTTTCAAACCTCTGTTTTTCTTTTTCGACCTCATTACTTTATACTTCAAAGAAATTTTTGGAATATAATATGGGGATGACTTTTTTCAAAATTTTAGTATTTCGTACTTTTGAGTAGCTGATATTCCATAAATATAAAAGAAACTTCTCTTTTGTAATAGCAGCAGAGTGTGATAAATATGATAAGCGTTCAGGAAGTTCATAAACTCCTATGTGCTCATGAAGATGCGATTCTCCCTCTTAGTTGATATAATGCAACAGGTGATAGACAGAAATTGCTTACTGGCACCGAATAGTGTAATGCGGATGTAGGGACAAACTGCTTATTTCGGCCAGTTTTAAAGAAGATATGCATTTTCAGCGCAGCAAAATTCATTGACAGAGTTTTCCATCGAAGTTTCTCCCTGAAATGAGAAAACTAGTTATCTGTGGGGGGTGTAAGCCCGAGATGAGAATATACTGTTGGTTTCAAAGTCGAAGGAATTAGACGCAATATATCCTTTGGGTGATTGGCCTCATTTCTCAGACATACACTGAGGTGGGTGATTTTATGAACATTGATGTGGGGATGATAAATACAGAGAGAAGATAGACATGTGTGAGAGAATGCTTTCAAAGCCACATGATGCTTCCGAAGCAGTGTTGCAATGTTGCAGTGTTGCAACATCTGCCTGTCAACAATGATGGCCCTACCCTAGGGGAGTCGACTTATAAATATTCTTAACATACAATAAGCACTGCAGTTGTACTTGTCATATTCATCACTGCAATATTGCGTTTGCGTCAAAATCGTAAATATCTCATTGCATGTTTACGACGTAGAGTTGGAATTCCATTCGTTCGCACTTCCTTCGTCACATCTAATTCCATCCTTTCCCTTTCCCTCTGAGTCTTTCACCTCGTCCCCAGTGTACCTCATCTACCCTCCCCCTAACGAATCGAGCAGACATTTGCCAAGCACTTTTTGAAATTTTGGCAAAATTGTATCCTGATACGTCATGTCTGGACGTATTTGTCCACCTATTGATTAATAATTTCAACTCGTTTGCCATAAAAACTACGACAAAGAAATTCACTCCATACAGTCTGCACTCTAGGGAAGTGAAAAACCCGTCGTTAGGAGTCTTTCGTTTCTGAGCATTTGGACGAATGGCCGAATCGATGCTTCATCTCTTCGTAAATGTCACATAAAGTGCCCTTTATTGGATTATATCGAGATTGCAGAACGCCTTCTGCGCCGTAGAGACTGAAAATTGGTTGTGAGTGTCTAGAAACGTTCGATGGAAAGATCTCTGTGGTAAAACGCCGTAGTTAAGAAATCTTTAGCATCTTTTCCACTACCTTCCTACCTTTTTCTACCTTCCTCGCCTTCCTCTCTTTGCTTTCCTCCTTCTGCCCTCCTGAAACGCCCACTCATTCTCCTCTTCATCTCCCAGACGACGGCCGCTTTTCATGGTTCATTAACGGCATCGCGAATTTACGTTTGTTTGATGACAATATTTACTCCCTACACTACTGTGATCAAATATTTACAGCCGATGACGTCATGTTTCGTATGCAACGAGAACAACATAAATGATGCAGATGCGGACTGCTCGAAACCAGTAGCACTCGACTGTAATCAACAGTTCAAGGACGGCTCAGGGTCGCTATGTCTTACGAGACGAACGCAACTCGCTCCTGGTAGGGTCGCACTTCGCACTCACATCACTATTCGATTGCTTCCGGCACTTCAGCACGAGTTCTAAGCACTGTAGAAATCTGATAAACCTGTACCTTGCACCATAAGTGAATCGGGGCAAATGTGTCTATCAAAACGCTCTTGCAAGCAAGAGACTTTTTAAAATCAACGTACTCTTTCATTTGCTAACTTGCATTCTTAGCATGCATAGTTGCATGGTCTAGTCTATAAACGAGAACGTATCCGCGTCCATCCCTCTCTATGCTTATCTGTCTTTCTGCTGCCGTCTGAATGACGAGCACCGGCAATTACACTGAATAATAACAATTATCTGCATTGCAGCGACGTACAGTGTCGAGAAGCGATGCCTGTCACGGAATGAACTGATTCAGAATGCTGCACGGACTGTAGTTGAGATTGGATGCGGCGATGCCTATGACGGTCTCGTTGTTTATTGTATTTGCGACGGTCAACTTTGCAATCGAGAGACTATTACAGCTCAATTGCAGAAAGACAACAAATACATTAGGTGCGCAATGGTTTCATTAACAGTTTTCTGCTATAATGAATAATCATTCGGCTGCAATGATTATTTGGCCGTGATTCTGGAAATTATGATCTGTTTGCAATCCAGTATAATGTCTATCGACGTGACAAACATTAACATTTACATCAACCGAAGCAATAATTTGTCAAGGTAGTGAGTTATCTTTGATGCAAACATATAAGCTAAGATATAAAGTCAAGCATAAACGAACCTCTATACGTGAACTAGATCAATGCAGTTATTTGAAGTGACCATTTCAATGGGGTTAAAGAAACGCTTGAGGTGTAGGCACATTTGTTAGCAACAGAGTTTTCCGCAAATGCCAGTATAACTGGTATTACGGAGTGTGAGGAAAGGATAGAGCCGCATGGCAGGGGTCCTTGATAGTTATCGGATTTAGAGATGGAATTCCAAGTAAGAAATGAAAACAATTAAGGTGAAATAGAACAGTGAAAGAAATGCGAAAAATATGAAAAAATTCTCCAATTTCCTGGTAAGTCTCATTGAGAACATGAAGGATTCTATAATTTTTGATGTGTTTTTGACTGTCGATAGATCGATATCTTTCATTATTCAGAGTCAAACTTCTAAAGCGGATTTGAACAATTTCTTGTTACTCGTATTTCTCAAAAATNATTACTCGAATTTCTCAAAAACGCACAAAAATGAGAGCAGTTGAGGCTGAACAGCGAAGCGACTGGAAGAACTCATTTATATAACAATGGATAGCAGAGACTTTATAAAAAGTTTTGTTTGATAATCGATATCACTATGGTAAACCGCTGTGATCATTTTTAGACTTCATTTCTTGATTGGACTATTTCTAATGAACAAAGGTAGATTTCCTTCGCATAAGATGAAAGAAAACAATAAATCAAAACTGCTACATATTTATACTGCAGGTGCACAGAGCTGACAAAAGATTCGAGAGTGAGTGCTCACTCTATATTAATGGCCATACCGTAAATCACTCCCGCCAGTCAATGCATATGTAGTCCATCCGGGTGGAAGCGGTTATTTTCCCTTTACAAGTACCTTATTGCACAACGATGTTCCAGGCCTTGATCTATGCGTCAGACGGCTTAAACAAAAAATCTTGAACGCTACTAAAGTCTGCCGAATTCTTATCGCCAAGTGGTATCTAAATTCAAGAGTGGTTTCCTACGGCTTTATGAGGCTTACCTCGATATGCGATGGTGGATTCTGCACCTCCTGACGCTCCACCAGTGGCTCCGTTGTTTTCCGACATTCTCCGTCTTTACAAAAAGCATGGCCCTGCTGAGCTCAGTCCGGCATAGAGTGGACTGCATTAGTACCAGTGCTCTTTCAATGGCAAAACTGGCAAGGGGCTTTCGTAGAGCCGTCATAAGTTCTTATGAATTACCCTGAAAATTCATATTTTACACCGTACTGATACATTCTCCAAATTAAATGGTCTTAAGGTCAAAAGAAAGCATTCGGTAGCTCGAGGTTCTGGCTTGAATGTTCGATTGAATGAACAAGTGGAGCTCTGGATTTCCATAGGCTGCTTGGAATGGAGCGAATCAGACTTTTCGCTTTCATATCTCAGCTCTAGTATCACATCCAATAATTGAGGAATGAATCGGTCAGAAACATCTGAAAGTTCCGACTATTTTATTTGAAGCGCGCAAAACGGACGTGGGGTGTAAACGAAATTTGCAGTAGTCGTAAAGAAACGAATGCAACGGCCCGAACATCGTCTCCTCGTAAGCTCGACGCTTCTGCGATTGAACCTATCATTCATCCAAGCTCTTCGAGACGGGACGTCACAGCATCGGTTAGCTGAATTTTCCATCATCCATATTGGATTTGCGGAGGGGGGGGGGGGGGGGGGGGAGGGAGATCGGAAAGCGAAAAGGAGCGGGAGAGGAGGAGAGCGGTACGAAAGTGCACGTTCCATCGCTAGCTTTTTCTACTTCTACTTTCTCTTTATTCGGCTTTCAACATTTCAGTTTTCCCATCTAGTTTGCGTGGAGCCATGTTTTTGTTTTCACCATCATCCATTTGCAGACATCTGCAGAAACAACGACACCATCAGGACAACTACAGCGCCCAATTGATCAGACTGTTGCGGCGGTCATTGTTACTGCTGCCCCCAAAAGGTATTTTGAAACGATACGCATCGTCTCCCATGTTTTTATATAAGGCTTCAAATCTGCTTATGGTGAAGCCGAATGCTTCATATGACATAGGATAGCGGAATTTCTAGCGTTGTGCTAGAAGTGTCTCCTTCCAACATTTGAAGGCACGAATTTGATTGCCAGTACGTAATATGCATTGTATATACGTATGCATGAGTGCAGGTATAAGCAGGTGTTATATATATATATATATATATATATATATATATACGTATATACGCCTTTATTTGATATATTTATTTAATAGATTTGCTCCTTTCGGAAATTCTATACTAAAAAATCCATTAAAAAACTGAAATGATTCACTCCTTAAATTATTTCTGCCATCGCTGGCCTATTTCCGCCACTCCGTTCGAGGTTCTCATTTCAGAATTTGGTGTTCGATTATTGTTATCAGGGATGTTATTCGATTCTTTGCCAAAGCCCACAGTGATTTTTGATTATCGATGGGATAGGCGAAAGTAGCGTGTTGGTGTGCTATCCAACTTTTTTCACCCGTAGAACCAGTTGCACAGTTTGTGAAGGCATACGCAAAGAATTAGTGCCAGTCGGCTGGTGGGGATGCTCTAGCAGAGCCGAACAAAAAACGTTTTGCAAGAGGTAATTCCAGAAAAGCTGAAGAGCGATTCGCTGCGGAACGACAACAGAGGTGGCGTGACGCAGACGACGACAATTTCAACACTGCAAGCACTTGCAGTCTCACGACTGCTCTTATCGCTTTTCTCGCCTCAACTTTCCTTCTTGCACTGTGTTAAGTTTCAGTACTTGTAGAGATGGAAATGATGGGGAGGCGGGGGGGGGG
>JAARMF010000424.1:60279-73418 GCA_022844705.1 Toxascaris leonina | reverse complement strand
GGGGGGAGGGCATAGAAAGAAGCTATGTTCGGAAATTCCTTTTGAGTTGGAATTCATATTTCTCAACTTTAGTAAAGCTATATGAGAAAATATCAGGCGAAGATTCACAAATAAATGAAGGCGATAAAAATGCGCGAGAAATTGCTTTATCTCTGCAGTTTTGCGTAATTTTAGGGCATTGAGTTCAATTTGCAGCATTCCCCATAACATGAGTTTAATGTGTACAGTTCGTAGCCCCAAAGCTCCGAACCGAAATGCTTGAAGGAACATGCTATGATTATATTAATCTCGATAGATGTGGCGGAAACAATTATTTCGAAAACATCGAAAATTCGTAGTTTTGTGAAATTCGTTCTCAAAAATTCGGTATGTGACCGAACGCATCCATTTTGAAATTTTTTTATTGCAATAATGAGCAAAAAAGATATTTTTAGAGCCGTTTCCGCCTCAAATATTCTCGTTATATTATGTATGTGATTCTGCGCACTGATTTTTCTGCACATTTACGGAGTAAATTAAAACTGAAAATTTGTTGACGCAAACAAATAACTGCAAAGTGTTGAGGTATTGTTGTTGGAATCGACTTTACTTTATTTATACATTCAAAGCAATGTAAATACAAACTGAGTGTGGCGATGAGTCCATCACTCATCTAGCTCCCATCCTCTAATTTCACCTTGCCTATTTCCTGCAGCAGTAGGAATTCAGTTCCGCTTGCTTCATGGTATCACTCTCGCGAATCAGATCTACTATTTATTTGTTCTCATCTTTTTTTGCACTTTAATTCTCCTCATATTCGTCGTTTCTTGCCCTCAATTTCGGTAAAAAATGTCGCATTGAGTGCCGTACATAGAGAAAGTGTGTCGAGAGAGCACAAGAATGAGTATTGAAATTCCCAATAGAAATCTTTGAGTTGCTTCGAGAGTCTTAGAAATTAGCTCGTTTTCAAATAGGGCGATGAAAAGAATTAAACACTTCGAAGTGTTTCAACTTAAATTTTTTCACAACTCGGCCCTTTTTGAAGTTTTCTAGGAAGAACTTGCAGATAGAAGTGAGCTAACTGCCTATTGAGTGTGGATGGAGCAGCAGAAAATGGCTGAGTACAACTGAAGGAAATTTCTTATGGCACTATGATGACTTTAATATTTCATTATGGTTTCGTTATTTCCTAGCTCGAATAAATGTTCAGGAATGAGCATCACTTTCATACGAAAGCTAGGAAAGAGGGTGGGAGAGGGAGGAAGAAGGTCGAAATATTTTAGTAAGTGGGATTCAGATGTGCTAAATAGAAAGCTGAGAAGGAGAAAAAGTTCGGGAACTGTCAGTTAATGAAGGGAAGCCTCAAGTGATGAGCAGGGTAATATCAATAAAAGTTTAGCGTTATTGCGTTTATACCGTTAAATTTCGAGCGTAGTTATGAGCACACACTTTTGTTTGTATGGAATTCCTGCATGATATAAGATACGAGTGCCTTTCGAATGCTTTACATCTTTATTCATTGTCTTCAGTTATTGTTCGACTTAGAGGAGATTTCAAAGAGACGTCATCATTCTTTCTGAATATTCGATATCAGATTTATTTTCGAAACCATTGCATTCGATTTTGATTTCTATGGTTAAAAGTATCATCCATCAATTTGTTGCTTTCTTTGTTTATCTTAATGGTTCATCATTGTGTTATATTATCGCTAATATTTCTTTATTTATAAATTATTTATGTAAATGCAATAAAGCCGTGTTGTTTTGCATAGATTTCAAATCAGAGCCTTTATTAACGCTAGAAAACATGGTTCGATCTGTTTGATGCATTCGGCCTTTACAGTTGAATTTAATGCATCAAAATTCGAATTGTTAAACTTTCTGATTTTGGTATTGAATGATTAAGACGTTCAGTAAATTGCTAGGAGTGTTTCGGTGATAGTATCGAATGGTAAACATCTTTCTGGAGAATGGCCGAAATTCTTCAATTCTGGACATGAGTGCAGAAGAGTCTCAATCTTAATTCTGAATGGTCAAGATTGGCCACTCTAATATTAGAAGGTCAAAGTCATTGATCATATTTTTAAAACTTTTTCAGTTTTATGTTGGATGGGAAGATTTGTTTGGTAAAGTAGTTCGAACTGGTGATATTTACAAAAGACAGCTGCGATCCAAGGCTTCGAGAATGGAGCGAGGAAATATGGGCAATTTCGTTCGCATTTTTTAAACCCATCGAATTCGCATTCAGCAATCCAATAGGGGGCATCAAGTGATATTTGCTGCCTGTGATGCCCATGGAAAGAAAAATTTTTCTGAATATACTATGTGAAAATTTGTGCAGCAGAGAATAAAAACCTAAGAGATCATTTAAGAAGTTGCTGCAAATTATTTTGGTGAGACGTTCTAGTAAACAAAAGAACTACTCACTATTCCTCGAGTGTTAACGAAGTCGTAATCGTTGTTGTTGCTGAAGATCCTCAAAGATAATAGCAAACTGTCAAAGAGTATACAGTCCACTTGAATCACTCGTGCTATGCTGCATTGTTCTCAGCAAACTGAAGTGTACATATGCATCACTGTGAAGATGTCATCATCTCACTCGTACATATATACAAAAATAATGTTGAAAAACTTACTGCGACTCACACAGCAGTCTCATATTCATATTTCTAACCTTTGAACTCGGTTATATCCATGCCCTCATTTGTGCCATCCCTCACTTGCAGAAAATTGCTTTTGAGACATTTAAACTCTGGTCGCTGTATAACGATGCCAAATCGTGATATGCGCATACAGTCATTGGTTTATTAGATATAGCGAAATAGATTTGCGGAATTATTCGTTTTTAGGTAAATGTTTGATTGCACGAGCGTATTCAGCTCACTCAATTATAAGCAAATGCCAATGCACTCACCCTTCTTTCTTCTGTCTCCTTCTCCCATTGAAATGGGGGAGGGGGGAGGGGGAGGGGGATGCAAAGTGAGAAAAATATAAAAGGAGAAAAAACCTTGCATTCAGATGTTTCGCTAATATTACCTGTCCCACATTTCAGCTGAATCATTTGAGTCCTCAGATTTCGAAAATCGCATGCTCAGCACTTTTCATATCCTCCACTTTTAAAGCATACAGACATCACTTTCATGCATCAAGCGTGTGCTTCCGTGCGTCAGCTACGGCCCTTCATCGTCGTCTGAATTTACTTCCGCTTCCTTGTGTTCGATTATTTCTTCAAGAACGGCCACACATATCTGTTCATCGATTTCTTCACATATTTGTATTTTCTATATCGGTTTTTGCCTTGTACATTCGTCGGAGATTTTCTTTCATGGTTCCGAAATAAGCATTATAGCTGTGAGCAAGTCCGATGCCGTTTTAGAAACCTCCAAGCTTGATGAGGCATAGGAAAATTTGATTTCACATTGCTTAGTTTTACTGCACATAAATCATAGTTATCAGCTGTTGACCATACACTGGCTGTGGTATCTTGTTTGAATAAATGCTTGGCCACATCGAGTTCGTCCATCCGAGCTGGGCATTTATGTATAGATAACCCATCCCTCTTTTCATTCCTTTCACCTCACGCCTCCCTTTGTTCTATACTCTTCTCTATGGCTCTCTCATATTCTTCTCCTACATCGATTTAATTCTCACGACATAGCAATTTTATTTGTCTTCCTATTCTCTTTGCATACCTAAACGGCAATATTGCAATTCGTATTTCAATTCTGTATGGAGGAGACTTTCCAAATTCGATACGGCTGTGAATACTCATAGTGCTCAACTCGAACCTTCGTTTAATCAATGATATCGCTACTCACTTAGCTTCATATTGCATTTATCTTAAATTCGTTGCAACGAAAGTGATATCACGAAATCGTTATGAAAACCCTTTGAAGCACCTGTTATTACTTCCGTTGTTAATAATCACTGCGAATCCTAGTGCAAGGAATTATCCTACGGTGTTTGATGTTTTCTATGGTACATACTCCTCCAATTTCATAGACGGAATCTCCGAACAGTCATAAGTACAAAGACACACATACTTGGGCACAGACATGATGGATAAGTTCATCAAAAACATGGTTTGCAATGCAAGTTCACGCAGGGCGAATTAGCGCTCGCAGCGAATTTCTGGAGTTAACACCATGGTAGCTGCACCATTCGTTATAATTTGCCTAGTGGGGGTAGGGGGGGGGCTATTTGGCTGGATCGTAAAAAGCGCCTATGATGTCAGATTCTCCAATCTTTGTTTTCTCATTTATTCTTGAAATGCGTCGATGTCATAGCAGACATTTTTTAAATTTCAGATTGAATGCGACCCTAATAATTGTGTGTTTATTTTTACATGTGGGATCATCACAACTTCCGCCTGAATGAATGCCACATGGGAAGGGTGGAGAAGGAGAATGTTGGGAAGAGGAGGAGATGTGGAGGAAGATGCTTAAGGACGACGAAATGCTGAACGATTGTAGCTGCAAGAAATGTGAGCAGCCAAGAAAATTAGGCTGCGTTTTTATAAAATTGCTTTTTTCCAGTTGTTTCGATTAACAATCGACCTGAAAGAGGGTGTCCTCAAAACTGCTCAAAAATGGATTTGTTTTCCTCATCCTTCGCTTAAATGGGATGCGACAAATATCTATTTCATCCCCCAAATTTTTAGGACCTTTTCTTAGATCATCCATATTTTCTAAACTCCCCGTTGCTATCATCATTCTGCCGAGCACCTATTGCCAATAGCTGAAAAGATCGTGTTGTTTCAAAACTGAGTAAGAACGACCAGTAAGAACCCAACAGAACTAAGAAGGAAGGGATGTTCAAAAAAAGGGAATCAGCATTGTGAGGATAAGGTCTGCTCAATATGCAAATTTGGTTGACGAACAGCTAGGCGAACAACCAATCAGCTATGTGAACACTGAATAGGCTAGCAGGCAAACTTAAGTAGGCATGCGATCATCGGATTTTGCAACAGAGATAGAAACTTCATTGCATTGTGGGCATTTGCTGTCATATTGCGCAGTTGCGTTTTTTCAATGAAATCATCGCGTTGAACAGACTTCAGTGATGATAGGCTGTAATTGAACAAGTTGAATATAGCTTTAAAGAAGATTGGTTTGATGAGCAACATTTGATGACATTTTATTCGGTCGTTAGCTAGCAACGAAGCTTTATTCGTGGTTGCACGGTATGCTGCTGGATTAATGCGGAAATAGCGATGATTGTCCACTTCGAAGTTCATGTTCGCACGTTTCCTTTTAGGTAGCGACAGATACATTCAGGAACTCTCGCGAAAGGATCGATAGATAGCCAGCAATCTCCCGAAGAGAAAAATCTAAGTGTTCGAAAGGGGAGAGATGAGTCATCTGCGCAGTGATTTCAACGAGCGATTTGCCTATGAAAAAATGCTATACGAGAGAGTCATGAAGGAAAGGAGGGAGCTAATAAAGGTAATGTTCACAGTTGAAAAAATAAAAAATAAATGAAAAATGCTTGTAAATACATTTGTGTAACCATATTAATCTTCATTAAACCTGCTTTCGGTGAACAATGAAAAATCCCTCGGTAGCTTCGTGGTAAAGCATACTCAGTCAGTTTATTGTTGTGCTGCGGAAATCTTCTACGATAGTGTTCTACCAGGTAAAATATGTTTTCAACGATATTATTATTTAACAGTTTTTAACCATTTAGCAAGTTTCATTAAAAGTTTGGATAATATTATTTACAAATTCCCGAAGTCATTGTAGAGTTGGAATACTGATCTGTGCAGCAACTAGCTTCCGAAGTCAAAAATTTTGAGATAGCAAATTAAGTAAATTCGATGATGAAAAATGCTCAAAGCGATTGGATTCTCTAGCTGATAATCGACACTATATGTGCCTTGCCACAAGAATCAATTTTTCATACATTTTGACTGCCACTGAGAGTTCTCGGAATATCATTGTCGCATAAGTTGCAGGCATTCACATCCAGACGACTTGTGGGTGGCTTAGCGAACGAAAGGCTTCGACGCTACGAATCGGACCATAAAGGTTTTTCTTCATCAGATATATCCCGCATATATTAGTGCATTAAAGAGTGCTATCGAGCCCCATTTCCTATCCACTTGAAAACACTTTCTTTCTTCACTGAATTATGGTCGCTTTCTTTTCCTCATCATAGCATTGCTTGCGTAGAACCAACCACGAAGATCGTTGTTATTTCAAAAAGAGTTGTCAAATATTCAATGGGTTGTCTAATGAAGGACGAAGGTGAGTTATATAAGTGCATCGTTGCCAATTCTTGTTAGATCTGGGACAGTTTGTTAGCCTATATTAGAGTCATCAGTAACATATCATGGGCTTAGTTATTATGCAACCTCCACTATACTCAGTAGGTGCCCTTTCAATAGATTGCGATAAATAACAATTTATATGCTGCGAAATTATATGAGTTTCATTTATCTTAACGTTATTTTGTGATGGCTTCAAATTTCTCTCCACTTAAAAGCTATTCTGTTCATCAACAAACTTCCTAACCGAAGCATTTTTGCCATTTCGACTTGCTCTCGCCACCCTCATATTTTGCTGTATTCGGCAATAGCGGTACACATTAATTTATTCCCACAATTGGTTCGCTTTAAAGTTAAGTGATTTGAGATTGTTTTATGATGTCTCAAAACATCAATTCAATGGCATTCTCATGTTCAATCAACGAATTGTTGTTTCCTCCTCAATGACCCGTTGAGTATTCAAATAACCATTGCAATTCATTTACTCACATCGATATCCTTTCAATAATCAGCCATATCACTTCTGCTAATGTAATCGATCGAACTCACTCATCGACGTTTTTATCAGTCGTGCAAGCAGGATATACCATTTGAAGTAAATAAATCCAACACATTTGTGAGAACTTTTTCACAGTTTTCCCACACTGCATGTATGTCACTGGACCTTGTGAGACAAACTACTGTCGAGTTATTGTGGAAAAGTGACAACATCGTTTGCAAATCCACACAAAGAATTTTCAGATCATAGCTGATTTATTCAACAAAAGATAGGTAATCTATGCGCATAAACTGCACAGATTGCATTGATTTTATGTTCAACCCAAGGATGCGATGCAAGATGCGCTTTGAAGAGAGTGAAAGAGGACAATTTATCGCTGCTGGGTATGGTGGAGAAGAGGAGGGAGGGGAGGAGGGCTGGAAAATGCAAAGGCATACACAGAGCTTGACAGATTATTTTTCTTAAAAAATTCTATGGCTAAGCACTTCCTCGTGCAGTGTAGTGTCTTTGAGTTCCATCCAATTTCAGATAAGGGTTCCCTCAAATTCTTTTTATTTCGGATGAAATGAGTAATCTATTCTTTTCGAGAGTAGTCATCGAAAGTTGATGTAGAAACTACCATCAAATGAAATGCATATTTCCGTTTCCCGTTTGACAAGTGTGCTGTGCGTTCCCACTGTCGAGAGTACATAATTTTTCACATTTCCCAACCCATCAAAACATCTCATTAGCGCTCAACAATATTTTGTCATTCAGAAGAATCCTTCCGCTTTGATTCAAATGCGAAATGAAACGTTTTCGATGCAAATATCTAGCTGATTTGCAATGATGATAATCAGCAATATATTTGTGAATTGTGCTGCAATTGAATTTCTGGACTTGATTCCATGTTACGTATATTTAGCACTTACACAGCGATATAGGGTAACTGCTGAAGATCACTTCCACGTTGCTCTTTCCCATGGTACCACTCATTAATCCGGCATCTTCAATCTTACTGTGAAATGTAGTATGCTCATTTGAGAGTGACGCCTTAGCCTGTCGACGTTGTCTTATTTGTGATATTTATGTCGATGATGTCAATGTACGGGGTGTGATGTCGCAAGACGTTCATTTGTGCTTATGTGATAGCTGTTTATCAACGAATCGTCAACAAATTAGCTCGCAGACTTCGACAGCCCATCTAATTACCGAACATACTTTTCATGTAGAAAATTGTGGATAACAAGCCAATGGAAAATATTCTAGTTCTCTTCGTTGCATGATTTCTATTCAGTTTATAGAAAAATTACTAAGAGGGAAAACGTCATCTGATATCAACTGATGAGATCTTCCACGCTATGAATGAATGGTTTGCCATTATTGTGGCTCGGTGTGTTTACACGCGACGATGAACCTATTTTTGGCCGTCTCTTCCGTCTGCGAAATCAAATATTTACTCATGATGCGTCACTATTCAACATTTCAACCACTGGTTTATGTTTTCCGTTAAAGCATATTTGTTTAGCTTTTTCACCCACAAAATAAACACCATTGGGCGTTTATTATGCATCGCATTGTGCAATTAAAGAACATGAATCTGTCTATATGCTGCCATCAATTTGCCATCCTTTATTGTTCAATCAGATCGCTACACAGGAATTCAGTTCAGCGATAAAACGGCATGAAATTTCCGATTATTCCACTATAAACTGCGAAATTCAATGGCTGCGTTCAAAAATTGCAAAATCGCCTGAAAAATTAGTCAAGATCGGGCTTTTTTCATATAGAGCAACACATTCAATTGTTGAGACTCTTGCCCCTCGGAGAAGATCTTATTTGCCCGACAAGCAAAAGATAACTAAGTCAGATGACATCTCTAAAGACATTTGCTGGAAAGGGAAAGATAGGTGAGTGGGGTTGAAGAGTTGTACTGCGCTGTAGAGAACATTGAATGTCATTATCAATATAGTTATGCTCAATGATTGGTTCCTCTATTTTCAGTTCAAAGATTCCATTCATTTTTCATTCCTAACTGGTCTGGAAAAAACTACACGATGAAATTGATTTCTCCTGTGTCGTTGAATGTCGTTTTGCCTCCCTCTTTCTTCATCCTCTCTTCTCTCTTCCTCTACCTCTATTTCGCTTTATCTCTCTCCTCATCTATGACTTCCCCATCCTCCCTCGGCCAGTCCTCAAAACAGTAAACACCGTCATCATCTTCAACTGTTTTATGTGAAACAAATAACTGTAAGACATAATAAGTGTTCACGGCAGCGTGACTCTTGTGGTTCCCGAGCCAAATCTGTCAGTCACACAGTATTCTTGCTGAAAAATCAGTTAAGGCTCTCGTGTTTCCTTCATCTTTCGAGCAGATCTTTAGTGCAGATATGGAAGCAAAAGTGTGTACGCACGTGAAGGGGCAGCAGATACAACGCTGTTATGAGGACAGCTTTGGCTGACAACAGGATGCATTCGGGAGGTCGTATAGCGTATTTTCATTCTGAAATTCAACCAATTTCACTGTTGTTGCTTTCGAATGCTTAATTGCCGAGGTGTTTAAGTATTCAAATACGCAACTGCTCAGGTACGGACTGGTGTTTTTGTATATATATATATGCCGATGTCCAGATTGATTTTGTTACCGCCAAAATTTTTAATGAGTTCTCTAGTTTCCTGTACGGAAATTTTTGGATCCAAAAACCTTTTGTATAATCATCAAAAAATCGCTCCTTTCTCGCACTTCTCATACATTTTGAGCTCGATTCAATCCTCGTTGCACTTCTATCAAAACATCATCTCGATAACAAAAGACTGAACCTAAAGATGAAAAGAAGCCTGGATTTGAAATGTAAAAATGATTGGAATAGGAATTTGCAGTTATTCGCTGAATGAGTTGAAAATGACGTTTTTATCACTTCTATAAGTACGATGTTTGGAAGTATCTAAGCATGAAATGTGGGCAATCTTAGGTTGGTAGCGCATGCCACGGATCCAGCACACCCCGCTCTTCGCACCACACTTTACCACTCTCTTTCAAGCTTTGTGTACCCCTTACGCCTTCACGTGCGCCCTCCACCACCATCGCACCTCTAAGGCAACAAACAGCAGCTTTGTACCGAGCAGCACGCTCGCAAAATGCCCACTCAGCATTTGTTCAACTGGGCAATTGTTGCACTGAACTGATTCACTTCTCTGATTTAATTACATTCTACATTCCGCAACGTTGTTGTACAATTCTGGACTGTTAGTTATACAATTTTCAACTGATTCAAACTTTTTAATTAAACTACGAGAAAGTTGTTTGCCTCGGGGAAAGCCTCATTACAGACGGCTAACAAAGAAGTCAGTGTTTCTCATCCGTCGTTGACGTCATTCATCGGTGCTCGACGGCTGAATGAATTGAATGGCTGTCTTATTCTGCTGTGACAGTGCAATTTCTGTTTTGCAATATTCCTGTGCTGCAATCGAATCATTATTTTGCAATATTCTCGTACAATAGTGGAACCTCTTTTGCAATATTCTTATGCGACAGTGAAATATCTGTTTTGCTATTTCAAAAGAGATCTGAAAAGAGATTATGATTTTAATAGCCATGAACGGTGCACTTTTCTCATAAATCTTTTCAAGTCACCTGTCATAACAATTCGCCATCAAAAGTTTTCTTTTCCACCAAAACTTCTTTTGCTGGCAGAATTGGTCATAACTGGACATAAAGCCGTACCTTCTACGATTATTTTTCCCTAACTTTTACTCTCTGTTGTAATGTGTGAACTGACCATGCTGGCCGAACTGATTTTCAAGAGAAATTGACACCGTCGACTCATTCTCATTGTCAACTGGGAAAACGAATCACTGTAATCGACGCAAACTTCATAGCGCCAGGGAATTTCCTCTATATCTCTTGGAAGGCTCTGCAGCAGTCTTCGTTCTGCGTCAGCTGCATTACTTTTCACTGCCTTCATTTTGAATTGGCCTTTTCGTTATTCTCTGCCAGCTGAAAGCAGCCGACTTCAAAAGGTGAGTATTCCTCTTCACTCACTTTTTTTTCCTCTGACAAATTGGGGCACCCGAAATTGATGCTTGTGAGCTAGAGATCCTAGGTGAATATTGATGCTCCTTTTGCGCTATCAGACCAATCTCGCAAACGATTTGGTGACCGAACACGAGAATACAGTTTAATTATTCAACTGATCTCATAGGGTAGTACGTATTCAGTGGTTGAATTTGAAAAGCAATTGGGCATCTATAAAAGCGTTCGTTGATGAATAACTTTGTATATAAGAAAGAACATCGAAGAAGAGAGGAGAAATGCGCTCTGAATGACCTCCTTTCTCATTGAATTACTGAGCAATTGATGCGGGGAAAGAAATGTTGTTAATGAACGTTGAAGAGAGTTTAGAGATGCAACTGGCGCTTTGGCAGCTTGCAGTTTTTCAACTTTATCTCATTTGGGTTGCCAACGAGAGATTAGTGGAATGAGTAATTTTGGAGCATATTGGACATCCATCCTCTCCTCTTCCTACAGGTAGTTTCCATTCATGCCTATACGCATATTCTCGTCATTGAGCTTTTTTTTTTCAACAGTTGAGACGAATTTTTATAAAATCAAAATGAGCATTTGGGAGAATTAAGACATTTCCATAGATAAAGATGGCACATAGTTGGGCATCCCCAATTTTATTAGTGCGATATCACTCATCACTACAATTGTATCATCAGAACACATAAAAAATATTTTATAAAATCGACTGGTTCACAGAGATTTTTCTTAGTTCTTATAGTAATTAACAAGTGTTTCGACAAGGATGGGAGGATTTTGCGCTCCCCCCTTCCCCCCCTCCCCTCTCCAACATCCCCTCTCCTCCAGGACGAGTCTTGCTGGCACTCATGTGAAAAATATTCAGAAATGATTCGCGAGAGGCGATTTTGTGTAGTATGGTCATCGGTAATACCTCAGCGATAGGAGCACAATTGATTTGAAGGAATTATTTTCATGGATGAAATTTGCATTACGAACACGATTGCAATGTTAGAGGAAGCCTTCACATCATTTCGCGAAACTGTTTCTAGAGCGGTTAAGGAAATGATGGCGAGGGGAGGTTTGAATGAACAGAAGCATACAAGCGAACTCTACATTTCTATTCAGGAACAGGAATAATGAGGTGGGAGTTTAGGGTTTTGTCTCCAGAACGGGGAAGATAGCGGTTTGGAGGACGGGGAGTGGAAGACTGGCAGGATGGAGGCGGTTATGGCATGATACTAGTGTCGCCTATGTGATGAAAAGTTTCACTGAGCGGTTGAAGGCAATCTATACCGATTACTTCAGATTTGGTCAAATTTTGCTAAGTGGGCATTCTATTTTCAGATATCCGACAGGCGTTATGAACATTGAAGATCATTTAATGACATCAGTAGAGGAATCCTCGGAATCCGATGACGAATATCCATGCTCATACGAACATTTGCCATTGACATCGACGGCGAGCACGGGTGAGGATGTTGGTATCGCTGCAAAACACCACTGCGGACAGTTGCACGGTACTCCTCACTCGAACCCTCAAATTGCTTCTCAAAATGGATTCGTCTATTCACAATTCGAGTTAATAAATGGTGTGACCGACCGGGTCGTCAAATACCAA
This sequence comes from Toxascaris leonina, assembly GCA_022844705.1. Classification (NCBI taxonomy): domain Eukaryota; kingdom Metazoa; phylum Nematoda; class Chromadorea; order Rhabditida; family Ascarididae; genus Toxascaris; species Toxascaris leonina. The sequence goes on along the minus strand of JAARMF010000424.1, from coordinate 61,055 downwards.
ATGACACCATCAACACAAGCGAGTGCATTCGTTTCGCCTGATATGCTTCGAAACAGTTTGATTTGGGATCAATGGCTGTGCTGTTTGGCTACTACCTTAACGCCGCAACAATGGCAACACTACTGGACCAATTATTTAATACTGTTTGGAACGTCGGCGCTGCCTCCGCATTTGGCTAATTTCTTTAATTTAGCGACGCGACAATACGAGCAAAGAAATTCATCCGACCATATACAACAACAAACGATTCACGGTATGCCAATTGTGTTGATTGAAGACGTTGAGTAACGCAGGTTTGTGAAACTCGCGTTCATGAAATCCACCGATATTGAGTAGCATAGTTTTACTTCACTGCCACCTGAAAGGTGTACTACTCGCATTTCACGCTGCCTTTAATTCATATTCATGTGAGCCATTTATACATTTCTTTTTAAAACGCAATTTTTTTGTTCTATGGACTCACCATTAAGAGCGGTGCAAAGGGGCGTAACACCGACGACAACATCTGATTTCTCTCATATTTGAATCACATGAATGACTTTTTATAGTGGCGAAACAAATAGTGACAATTAAATGTTTCGTGTTGGAAGTAATTGCGAATTATTGACGCAGTATTTTAATTTCATTCAGACATCATAATTATGTTATGTGTGAATCGTATGGGTTGTAAACTTTGTTCTTTGCGTCGAGCGGAAAACAAAATTACTTTTATTTTGATGGATGCACGCACTTATTGCAATTTGAATGCTGTTTATATATATATATATATATATATA
>JAARMF010000424.1:30041-59660 GCA_022844705.1 Toxascaris leonina | reverse complement strand
TATATATATATATATATATATATATATATATATAAACTGGAATAGCATATTTCATGTGCTGAGTTATTGACTTTAGTTGATTAATAGTATTTGTTGAAAATCGTTGAATACGATGCTGAAAAAGCATTCTTTGTGGATGCGTGTGCTTTAAGGTGCGTCTAACACGTTGTCGCACTCTTCATATAGTGCACTCATTGACTTCGTTACTCGCAAATGCTAAAGCTGTGCCCCGTATTCGTAATACTTCATATGCAATACAAGGAGGTTATATTGCTGCTAATATTCCCACCTTCCGAATTATAGTTATAACAATACTGAAGTCACTTTCAGTCATAGGCTATTATTGTCTTTTTGACGCCTTGCAGCATTATCATCTATTCATAGCTAATCCGTTTGTCTTGCTATAATCAAGGGTTGTGTTGGGAAGAGTATTCATCCAAAGGAAAGCACTCACATATATGTTGCCGTCATTTGCGTCCAAATGAAACGCATTCAACAAGGATTCTATACAAAATGCCGTACATTGTCGAATCTCCTAGAGTCCTATTAAAGAGGAAATTTCATCAGAGATCTTATTTCCGCATAATTGAGATTTGGATCATTTACGAATGCTCATTCATGGCAGTCGTCTAGATTTTACCATGAAAATTTATTATATAAGATCGTTCGTGTTGCGACCAAGTCAACCGCTGGTTCACTTTTCTTTTTCAAGATGCGCTCTGCCAATCCATATCTACCAAATGAGGTTTTTTTTTTTTTTTTTTGCCAATTAGAGCCGAAGATATGTCAGTTTTGGAGGAACAACAGTTGATTTTTGATCTCTTGTTCCTGCTTTAGGCCCATTTTCACTATGGCAGTGGGTGACAGTTGTTTAACACCATCGTTGCGTTCACAGCTAATGCCTTGACTGGCTGAAACATAGCAGAAACTGACGGAATGCACTTCAATTGTAAATTTAACAGCATCAAGCTTGCAAGAGTGCTTCACCAATTCTGTTCTGATCCATTTTGTCGCCACATCCCCGCTCACATTCCTCCTCTGGGCATTTCTGTGCCGCGCTCAGGAGGCGCATGCATCTTACTCGACGCTATTTTTAATATCTGACGGTTTTGAATACGAAATCATTGTTCGGAATGTTTTCAGGATGAAATTAAACATTTTTTTTATAAAAAACGAAATTCCTCTCACTCAAGACTTTTATACGCGATAAAGGAAGGTTTGTGAACTTTGAAAAACGTTTTCTGTCCGATTTCTCCCATCATAATATCGTTCTGAGCAGAAAGGATGGCTCTAGCTGAGCTCTTAAAGAATACGTATGATTGTACGTCGTTACAGTAAGCCCTGAAATGTGCGATTCATGCAAAATATGGACGCGAATGACGAAAGAATAATGCGGAGAGCGTTTACTGATTGAACGTTTTGAACCTGTTGCTGTTTACTTGTGGCTGTGACACTTTATCGCTTCTGCTTGTCACTTGCTTTGCATCAAACTACTGAGAGGATCCGTTCAGCACGTCTCGAGGTTGTCGATGAATTGCCCATTCAGTAGCGCCTTTGATAGATCTCATATGCTGCACAAGAAACTCGTCGTTAGCGTCGAAGTTTTCAAACGGCAATTATTTGCTTAGCACCTTTTCAATGTTTCTTCGTTTCTATCACTTGAGAAGTCATCAAGAGTGAAACGTTTCCATAGATTTCATTGATATTGTTCGTCGTAAGTGGCACTCGATGCCGTATGTTATTTCGAGCAACGTAGGGGAATGTTCACTTCGTAATCGTTCCTTTCTACTTGCATCCCAATACGTTAATGCCTTCTCACGAACGATTAATTTTTTTTGGATCAGTGTAGTTTCTTCCTTCCTTCTTCTCTCTCTATTTCTTCCCGCCCCTTACTCTCTTCCTATACTCCTTCTCCTCATCTTCCTTCTTACCCTCCATCCTCCCCGGTTTGCATTCTCCACAAAAATTTGAAAGCAATGCAGAGGTTGATTTGATTTTTTAACCCATTTTATCATATCATTCAACGATCCGGTAGTTTCGATGAAGTTGCGTGGTTACACAGAGATTCATTGATTCTGTTGCTTGATGCATTTTCCTTAGTTATAGTAAATTTAATGACAGAATCGCGTTTTTGCAACGTTGACAGAGAATCTCGGCGATTATCAACTCATTTATTCGTGTTTAGTGTTGAAAAGTTGAAGAGATAATGCGATCGACCGCAGACTTCTACTTCTGGTAACTATAGATCGGTTAATTAAAAAATTGGCGTTTAAGTTTTGAATTTTTGAACTCAAATTGTTCAGTATTGCCTATTACTTCTTCATTTCAACACTAGAAGAGCGGTTGCAAGAATGTTCCACCCTTTGTTTCCTCATGTTCGTGGAATGCACAAATTTCCATCTCATCAATTTGCGTCACATCATCACTTTCTCCTTCATTCTGACTCCCTCTCCTCCCTCTGCCTTGCTTTCCTCCTGCTTCCTCCACACAACTACCTTCCCTCTTCATATTCTGAAACGGACTTGCTCAAATTTATGGTGTTCAGAAATTTCGCGCAATAATCTCAGATATGTTATCAGATATGATGTGATTCGCATCAAAATAAGGCTTCCTAATTGATCACGATAATACATTCCCAAACCTTTCTCTGTGGATCGATTTTTGAAGAGCCGCACTTAAGCTAATGACGTTTGGCACACGCCTGTTACCTGAATCATGCACCGTCATACGCATTAGTGCATATAGGCATATATTCGCGTAGTGCACCTCATCCTACTTCTACATTTCGATTATGATGAGATTATTTTACAGGAAATTGCTAGTTGCTGTGCTTAACTATATATTTACCTATGCTTCGTCTTCTTGGGGAAGTACAAGCCCTCTTCTCTACAACATGTCTCTACGATACACGTATATGTCAACAAAATAGGTGTGTCCTCAGGCAGCTGAAATGCAAAGTACTGCTTCGAACTTTCACGAGGAATAATGCTTATCTTCACAGTGGCACCATCTTTCATGGTAAACACAAAGTTTTATCAATGAAGGCGTAGACTAATGATTATTCAAGTTTTCAGTTGCATCGGAGGAGAATAAGCACAAAGTCAATAATTCCAAATTTCTTTCAAGTTACATAGTTAGTTCAATTCCTCTGCCGGAATTGTTCAATGATTTGAACGGTCCACTTCAAAAGATAGTTCCAACGAGCTGACAACGAGTAAACTTCATGATGTCACGATTAGGTCCTAAGGTGGAATGTCTCAGCTTGGGATAGCTGCTTACACACAAATTCATGTCACAAGTTTTTAAAACTTTATTGAGGTTCATTGAGCTAAACAGACGTGGAAAAACTTCTCATAGAATGATAGGTGTGGGTTCAATGGAAGTAGTTCGAGGGTGCATTGCCGGAATCAGAGTCGCTGAGTGGAAAGAGAGGAGAAGAAGAGGGGAAGAGATCAATAAGGAATGCAAGAGGAAGAGCACTGAAGAGGAAGCGGGTATTGGCTCGAACTTGTTACTTAGCAATCAGAGGTGGAACGTAATTAACAAAGCAGGGCAAATGAGTTCTTTTATGCTTGCTGCACTATTAGCCATCAACTCTGCGGCCAATTCATGATTGTGTTAGGCCATAATTAAGTGCGGTAGTCGAGTCAAGAAGGCGCTTCAACGTGATATCGCATTGATTCAATACAGCATTCGATTTACAAGGAAAAATGCGTGTGCAGTGGTGGCGCTACATCGAGAGTCCCTACTCGGAAGTAGCATACTGCCATGCGCCCCCCCCCCCCCCTCTCCCCCTCCCCCACTCTCTTCTTAAGATTCCCTCTAACTTTTGCTCCATGGTCGACCACTACTTTTCGTACCCGTACTCGTTGCAATGATTTAATTCATTTTTCATAAGAATATCGACCTTCATATCTGTCTCGTCAGTTTTCTGTACGAAGCTGTCTTATCAGTCGTTGCAATTTTCTTCTCTGGATATATCTTGAAGTATTCATAGAAATAATCATATACCATCGTTCTTCAAATGAAGAGAGTCATGTGATGCTTTGACCTGCTCATATTTATATTGCGCCTAGACGTCGAAAAACTTCACCCAAAGTTGAATACCGGCATAGGGAAGTCATTGAAAAAACGGCACATATATATTCCTATAAATTACATTAATGTATTGCAATCACTGCAATAAACACACTTGATTATTGTAGTTGACATCGCGCAAAACTCATCAGTGTTTTGTTATTCGTCGAGTTCATTGGCACAGTTCCTCAGTTCATTTCAAGAACCACTGTGAACGGTTGAAACTCAAAGGCCGCAGTAGCAGATTCTCTTGTTCAAATTTATTCTCGCACTGCGACACACCAAGTTTCGACATAACTTTTGAATGTTGCCAATGTTTCCAAGGCAATCAAATGTTTGATGGCAAGCAACCTTTATAGACTGCGGAGGTTAAGTGCAGAATTAATAGGCGTACGACGTTTGGAGACAGAATAATCGGGAACGAAATAAGGCGGCATGCTGATGATTAACAACGACAAGACAGTACATGTTTTCAATTGTTCTTTTGTTTCGATTCAATCGTTTTAGGAAACAACGATTTCATTTTTTAAAATTGTTTTAATCAATTTAAAACGATCAGTGTTTCGTTGTCGTTAATTATCACCCTGCCGCCCTATTTCGTTCCCGATAATTCTGTCCGCAAACGTTGGGCACTTCTTAAATCTGCATTCAATATCTGTTGAAAAAGATCCACTCTATGAAGGTGGCTTGTCACCAAACACTTGATTGTACTGATACTGCGTGAATCAAGCATCATCGAGAAGCCAATGTTTTTATTTCGGAAGACGCGAGTTGTCATTTCGTTATAGAAGATCGCCAACTTTCACCACAACACTTCATTATCTGTAATTGCAGTATTTTCTTGGTTGTGCGTGACTTAAACATAACGCTCTATGAAGTCTTCAGAAGGAAGTATGAGAAGCGATCTGAGGCATTTTTAGAATATTTCACTTTTTGGTATTTTCTATGCATCGTTTGATTAACTGCGCTATTGGTTGACTGCAGAATTAACTTTTCTCAACCTGTTCGATGGGAAAAATCTCAATTTTGGCATAAAACTGATTTCTTCCTGTGCAAAAACAACCCTTTTTTCCACGATCCTGCTCTTCCTCTTCTTCTGCTTCCTCTGCCCTCTTACCTTACTAACGTGCTCTTTTGCTATTGAAGGTCTCCGTTAGCGGGGAAAAAACCATCGATCTCAACGACCTAATTGACGAGAATAAGTGCTTCATTTAAGGTGCTAATTCACATGACTATTTGACGTTTATCGCATTAAACGGCTGCGGAGTTTTACAGAAAACAGAGGTATAGAAAGCTGCGCCTAGTCATGTAGACAGCTGCGCAAAGAAATGCAGAGAACCCTTCCCAGGTATACAAAGACATAAAGAAATTCATCCAGATAGAAGTGCTGTGTAATTAACTGATTGTCACGAATAATAGAAAATTCCAAGGCGAATGGGCATTTCAAATGAGCACCTTCATATGCTGGCAAGCTTGAAAATTTTTTGACTGGAAGATTTCAAACCTTTTATGAGGTTTCAGGTCTTCATTTCACGATAAATGAGGTTTTCGCTGTGCAAAACTTCTGCTTTCGAGAAAACCTAGTTCAGTAATGAATTAGTGAAGTCTCCATTGTAACAATTGAATGGGGTGGTATACAAGGAGAGTTATTCAATGAACGTCAACGTGGTACTGATGGACTTGCCGTGTTCTTTGATGATATCGATTAGGAACGAGTTATGCAGTCGGATATCCGCTCACCGCATCGAACGCGATCTACATTTGTGTTTGCGAGAGCGAGAAAGTACAGGTAATGAATATGACAAGAGTGGACTTGAAGAAAAGTTAGAAGAAAGCAGTACTGCTTAATGCCTCCCCTCCTTTCTCTCTTTCTATTGGAGAATCGCTAGTGTTTTATGGATTTGTAGCATGCGTTATCCATGGGATCTTCAGTTCTTCTACCGCACTTTTGAGGACTCACTCGCTGAACGATTGCATATTTACCATTGGTTTTATGGACGACATTCTATTGAAGCATGCACTATCTTTAGTTCCACATAGTATTCCACTTCTTCTATCCCATAAGGTTTTGACTCTTTGAGGTCGCAAACAATGAGGTAATTTACTTGTCATCTCCTTTATGTAGTCGTGACAGTGTGGTACATCCTCATGGCACTGACTTTGTCTAATTGTTTATAGCATGCGCCCAACAGAACGTGTTGTAGGGTAACCTTTCTGGATACTATATGACATGGTATGCTTGCAATTAGCCTTGTGTCTGCGAATGCCTGTTCCTCCAAGTCCAACAATACCTACTTTCGTCACTGCCTCCTTCCTCTTACTCTCCTTTTTCCTCCTCCTGCTTCCGTCGTTTGCTTGCTTTTGCCAATAAGCTACTTTATACAGCACATTAAACTAGTGATGCTGTTCGGAGAACCCTTAAGGTGCATTGAAACCACAAGTATATGAAAAATAATTTTCGTTCACACTTGGGTCACTAGTGTAAGGTGGTCTGAAGGGAGAAAAAATATTTGGCGAATTAAACGAAAACTCTCTGATAGACAGAAATCGTTTGGAAAGGCAACATCGACTCACATTGCACGATACTTCAACTAAGTCGACGTCTCAAAAACCTGGAAGTAAGGGGGAAGGTGGATCAAGAAAGCTGAAACGATATGTGCTTTCGCATTCGCCCTTGTCGGCTAGTCAGTTTCAGTGAACGCAATATATGATGTTCTAATGGATGCTTTATGTCGCAAGCAAAGTAAACAACACCTAATATGAAAAACCAAACAAACAAGCATTGAAGCATGCAAGCACGATGCTCATCAGTTCGATACAAACTCAGACAATTTTTTCAAGCTCGAGGTGTTTTAGGCGATTAGTCACCAATCGTCGAAATAACATCAACAGCAAATTTATCCCGAATTCTGAGGAAACGAAAAGTGAAGGAGATATTAAGTGAAACGAACATGATGTGCACAATAATGTGTTCGTATTGCCGCTAATTCGACCTCTCGCACAAACCATAACACGCTGAACAGTGCCGCGATATTTAGATTTATTTCAACGGTCGTATAAACCTCCTATGAAAGAGTCATTTTTGCTATTGAAACGCCAGTCGTTGCGGAACTTCCCTTCTGTTTACATATTCTCACTTATATTTGAGTGTTTATGATTCCATTCGAAGTCAATCGATCACTAGGGCACTCTTTCTCATCTTTTATACTCGCAGAGATTCCCCATACACCGAGTGGAAACGTGGCTCATTCAAATCACCGATAGCTCTCATTTATAATACACGACTTGCTGCAATACGACATTATTTAGTAGATACATAAAGGGCGCACTTTCTTATGAACATTGGGGAATCGAGTGAGTTCATAAGCAGTAAGCGTCGTGTTATTGAATATATTTAAGGCAATTCAAGTGAACGAATGGTAAAAAATGGACAGTACACTTTACATTTGATCGAAGAACATTTCAGTTCATCGCTTCAAATATTCTCTTGAAAAACGATTGATTTTCATCTTCTTCACTTCCTCGCCTCCCAAATATTACAACCCTATATTTTTTGACTTATGCCATAATTATGGATGGATTCGTTAACGTAAAAATGTCGTTCTTATTCGACAGTGTTGAACGGAAGAGCTGTCAGCTTCGTTGCGAGTTGCCCTATTGAATTAGCAATGAATTTTGTTTGTGGGCGCTGCTTTAATCTATCAAAACCAAGTGTTGTTGAATATTAATGTGCTAAAGTAAACATGTCTGATAATCTGCCACAGAGCAAGCGAGCGTAAGGCTGTCTGGTTGCCAGACTTAGTGCCAGACATAGCACCAGACACCTGAGGTTGTCTACGTGCAATGGACATATGGCCTCCCTAGTGAACGGCTGACTAGACATGTGGAATGTGGAGTCGAAAACCGTTTGAAACGTTAAAAGAGAGGCCGCACTGCCAGCTAGACCAATCCGGACAGGCGCAGAATTTGAAGAGTGGAAGAGAGAGAGACGAGGGAGGTGTGTCGGTGATCGCTTACTAATCATCGTCACCGGAGTGCTGGATTTTGCAAGTCGACTGCAGCAGTGTTGTTTCTTCGCTTAGCGGCACCTGCATTCCATCGCGGCGTATCCAAGTTGTTTTCTTGTCTAACTGAATCAAACCAACACATCAAGAGTAGAGAGGAACGCGGTGCCTCGTTCGGTCTTCTGTTTTCACATTCCCGAGGCAAATTCCGTGGTGTCCTTCCTCTTCATTACCACTGCTTTACCTCGGGGTTTGCTAGATGCACTTCCGATCTCAATAGTAAACGCCATCTCTTTGGCAACTTCTATAATAAACCTTATTTGTTTCTCACTATAGCTATATTTATGTTCTTTTTTTCCATTCTAAGCTTGAAACATATTTTCCTACTTATAATTGTCAGGTTGACGTCTGTTTCACCTCTGAAACTTGATGGACATTCGGATGAAGTTGATAGAGTAGCTATTAGTCTCATGTTACTCGTGAATTTCAAAACGGAAATGATTTCAAGAAAAGGATACGAGTTGATTGGTTCATAGGGTTTCGACATCTGATGTTCGAGTCTGTATTCTAGAAGGGGAGGTGAGGGATGAGACTTATGTTTGTTTTGGTAACGTGTGCTGTTCATAAAATCTCAATTTGACGTATGTTCAGAGGGGAGCTGCAAGTGCATAAATACAGGCAAAGTAGCCTTGTATAGGTCTAAACTGCGAAAACTCGAGAGCATTATATGGGAGAAGCGGATTTTTGTCATAGACGTTCATATTATTAGAAAGTTTCTTTGTCAGCGTTCAGATGTTCCGTTTTTGAATTCTGATATACGATGATGGCGAGGCTGTATTACGAGGTGTGGATTACTTATAAGGTAATTGTGACATTAAAACTATAGGACTTATTTCGCAGAGATGTTCATGATGAATTCAGACAAATAACTTCACTTATTAAAACTCTTGTACAGAACTGTTTTTAAGTCAGATTTCTTTCATTGCATCACTGAAGTTGAAAAGCCTTTGCAGTTGTAATCTTTTGCTTTGAGAAGCGTTTTCCTGTCTTTCTTTCATGAAACTAGCGGAAGGTGATTTCTGCACGTTGTTAATTCTCATAGAAAACTATCAGAGAAACGTGCCCAAATTTCGAATAACATTACGGTCTATTGGATCGGCGTTAAGCGAATAAAGAGAATGTTGCAGAGGTTTAAACAACTAAGCAATTGTCTTCGAAACATACAGTCACGCAATATCGTGTAAGATAAGAAAGTAGAATAAGGTGGCGTGGATTTCGATTGATGTTGAGTTTTTCGTTACAGTAAGATATCAAAGATCAGGCAGTAATGAGTTTAATATTTCATGAGGTACTTTCGTGGTATTCTTTTGAAAATCTGAATCGCCTTCGAAGCAACAGATGAGCAGCGGAAATATTCATTCGTCTCTTTTTATTTGTTGATCTCTTCAGAATACATCTAAGCATTTTTTTGGAAACCTTTAAAAAAACGCTTTCATTGCACCAACTGACTTTAGTGTAAGCAAGAAGGCCGATTGATTCATATGATCGATTCTATTAGAGAATTTGCTGCAAAATAGATTCGACGGCTTTGATGAGAATGTGGGTTTAGTTCGACTCAAAAAATTCCTTCGTAGATTCAACAGAAATTTCGCAAAACATGACGTGATCTTTTCGTTGATTGGTAATGAGTTCATAACGTGAAAATCCATTTTTTTTTCAATCTTCTCTGTTCAGCACATACAAGAGTCGTTCCTTGATAAGCTGATGCAGAAATAAATAATACTGGAATGCTCATTTAATATCACATGAATGGCATGTTATTTTATTCGATTCTTTATATGGCAAGCAATACGGCGCTTTTGTCCAAGATAATTTAAGGAAGGCGGAGGAACATTCGGAAGTGTTTATTTTATTGGATTGTGCATTTAAAAATGTAAGAAGAAATTTTATTTTTGGAGCTGTAAGGAACGAATATTCATGGAATAGAGTGCTCGAAGAGTGGATATCTCCTTGAAATCACATATCTTCTTGAAATCACATGGCATAAGCACTAAAGACAAAGAAATGGACAATCTTTTAGGCGAGGTGCTCTAAAGAGAAATTTGTTTATGTTGCATCAATATATGCTTAGTGAACGCATCACAGGCTTTTAACAAAGTTGTCTTCTCGTTATATATATGTATGGAATTTTTGAGATGCTGTAATTTTTGTGATATCATTGTAATATCGTGCGAATCAAATCTGTTGGGTGCAGAATAGCCATAAAATGATAATCTTCCATTTCGTTGCGTCGCTCACCTCTCAACCTTTTCTTTAGTCAGAAGGTGCTTGATCTTTAACTCGAATAGATTTATTTCAACTGCTCACTTTTACTTTGATTTATGAATATTATCTGCGAACTCTTCAATGGAAATCAAGTAACTCCGCAAAAATTGACTAAAAATTATCCATCGATGATGAGTGGAAATATTGTTCACAGATAGGAATATGGGACTCGAATTCGCCTTATATTAATATTATGATCGATGTGGAAGAAAAGTGTTAGAAAGCTTCCCATTTCATGATTCCTTTCCGATGAAAGTATCAGAAATAAAAAATATTGTTATCCAGTTGGTTTTCAGTCCAAACTGAATGATCCTGAAAAATAGGTTGTTGACGAATGAAAATATAGATCACACGAGCATATTTCCCATGATGTTCCAACTTTTGATACGAATTAGAAATATTCGTCGATTATCGCTTATCGCAATTTTCATTGTTTGGAGAAATCGAAGCAAAAACTCCCTCGATTTCAACCTGTATTTTTAGAATTTAGAGGGGGTGGGGAGGGTTTCCTAATCTACTGTTTGGATAGTGTTATTTAAATGTTTTACCATACATTCCCCAATGTATATCATTTCCTACACGACCACCCCCTCCTGCCGTCCCTTTCTCCTCTCACCTAACTGCACTGTCGTATCTCTCTGCTCCATCCCTTATTACAGATTCAACGATTAAGCCTGTTGTTATTGAGTTTGTCATTGTCCGGTACCAATCGCCAGTGCTTGTGATGAGAGAATTCCATCAGCGCTTTCTCTTGTCAGTTGCTCATTGAAGAGCAATCATCATCCGTTGCGAATAGCAAAATAGGTCTTCACTTATCAATAAAACGAAGCTGTCATTTCTTGTTACAGCTTCACACAAACTCCTGGCTAGAAATGCTTAGGGAGGTGTAGGATGGACCTTACTTCTTCTCCTCCGAAGCTTTATTACAGGTTTTCAGGAAATATCGGTTTACTACTCTCTGCATGTTCCCACGGAGCAAATGTAGGAAGCATTTTTATGTTTTCTGACGCTGTATCGCACATAATTGTGTGCAGTGGTGTTAAATATTACATATGCAGATATTCATTGTATATTACTTCATTCATACATAAATACGTAAACAATTATATATTGATGAATGCGGAGAATTATGGTTGAGTAAGAAAATTATGGGATGGGCAGAAGTACAAGTTAGGTCGCCCTCTTAATTTTTTCTCTCATCTAGTATCGGAATCGTCTATTCTTGGACAAGACTCCCACTGAAGACCTGGCTGTTCACATCGCTTGCTTTCCGACTCCATTTTGTCGAATTGTTTGAAGTTAGCGTGAAAAAAACAATACCTGGAATTGAAGAATGCGCTTGTGTGAAGAGGGATAGGCAGTTATAGGTTTGAAGCAAATGATAATATTTTGAAGTTCGTATTACTCGAGAATGAAGTTGGCACTTTATTACATTGTTTGAATGGATTTTTCGATTGGGGATTGCAGAATTTTCGATGAGAAGTTCGCAGACGCGAATTGTTTATTATTAGAGAAAATAGTTCAGCTTCTTTTGAAATTAAATGTTAAATATTGGTGAAGATCACTGTTTGATAACGAGGGCAGAACTCATTGTAAAAGGGATGCCCACCGAGTCCCTACAGGCTGCTTACCAGATCTTTCGGTAGAGTTTCTATCTGCACGTAATGGTGACGCTCAGCATCAAAAAGAATATGTCGTCTAAAGTTGGAGCGTAAATAAAATTATCTTCGCTATAAAATGTCAGCGACGAAGATGTCACATTTGTTTAAATGTTCAGAGTTTTGTGTACTAGCGTGGCTGCTATAAATTCGCTTCAAGACGCATCACTTATGTTTCTACAAAAAATGCGCCTCGATTCTGAATATCTGCTGAGGACATTTTTGCATAAGCGCTATTTTCGAACATTGCTAGTTCTACTTCCCGTCTTGTCGAACAACTTCTTTCATTTTTGCTCTGCAATCGAGAAAATAAGAGTTGAAATTCCACCTTCGGAATTGATCCTTCCGACAACATTTTTCAAAGAACTGGGTTATGTCTTAAAAATTCGGATGGCTCTATTTCCCTCCTTCACATCGCCTCCATCTCTCTCCTCATTGCCATTCACTTAATCTTCGAGCAACCTGCCCCACTTTGGAGGTTTGGCAAACTCAGAGCAGCTTTCGATTGATTCCGTTTTCCTGAAAGTCTTGTGAAATGTCTCTGCCTGGGGTTTTTATTCGGATTAATACTCTAGGATTATCAGTGAGGAAGGGCCTGAGATTCAGATACGATTTACGTAACCAATATTTATGTAACATGCTAAGTAAAGGGAAAGCAGCAGCATTTTGTTAGATATACACATTCTGGAAAACGTTTATTTGCAAACGTGGTGGAAGCAACGTAATTGTTGGGCAGTGATTCGAATATTGCTGATCGATCTCAGTCTGAGACGGTATGAGGCGGCCGTTGATCACAATGTGAATTTAATGTTGGGTGCATTCGAACGTAGACTCGAGAACTTTTTGAGCGTTTCTTTACTCTATTTCACTGAAAACGTTTTGATTGATCTTCGAAAGAGCGCTTCTTCATAAAGCCCAACAATTACGTTGCTTCCACCATCTTGTCTCTTTATGCCGTACAAGAATTCTAATTAGGCGGTTATACGCTCTTACTTTTATCTAAGTTCAATCCTCTTATCTTCTTTCCTCTGCTGACACGCTCTCATATTCATTCCGACACACTCCTCCCTCCTCCTTCATCTTTCATATAGGACAGTGTGGGGTGTCTCTTGGTCATGATTTGCGTGTACTTTGCAGAATTTTTTTTCATTACTGGTTGATCTGTTGCTTGTTGACGAATATGGGAACGAGAAGAATAGACTATAGAAGCTTTCACTGTCATCATATGCAGCATTTTGTGGTGGTTGATAGAGATGTGGATGAAAAACATCGATAAACGAATTCAGCTTTCTCGACGTTCTACGAATTTTATCCGCTAATATCATCAACTTGTCACTCGATAAATTAATGAATGGCCAAATGTGAGAGGGAGGGGGAAAGGAGGATCGGGGGATTTATTTAAGAACTTCATTAAGTGCTCGCCATAGTGGTTGAATGAAATGAGGAAAGCTTTCAGCAAAGTGTTCGCAACCGCTTTCTTTTTTATCCGTAGAGATCAGAGTGAGCTATCAATTTTAGCGTAATTGAATGCTTTCCATCGCTTATCTTTCTAACTGACACATCTTCTTGGCTAAGCGCTTGATTTTTCTCACTTTCATACGCCTCACTCTCTCTATTCCTTTCATCGATCTTCATGATTATGACCAGTTGAAAACCGAATCTTGCGGCCACAATATCCTATAAAATAGCACCAGCCAAGCTGATTCATCCCGATCGGTTGATTTTAAGCATAGATTTTGAATCCCCTAGCAATTAAATTTTTTAAGCTTCGTACCATCGACTATCGACCATGTATTAAGAAGTGAATGAAAATCGATTAGCCAATGCGGTTTGATTGGCCGAATTTTGCAGATCGTCGATTTTCTCGAGGAATTTCATATGTAATCATGAGCTAAGAGCATTTCCAGGATACATCTGAAAACAGCCATTCGACTCACCATTGCTCCATCAGTTGTGTCCGTAACGCATGTTTGTTGCGTTTTCAACCGATAACGCTGCTATTCCGCTCAGTTACTGCTAACGCTGCTATTCCTTCGGTAATAACAAGGTTATTCCTCAGAACGGAAAGGTGCTCCACTGAACCAACTCACAGGTGGACGTGAATCACATGGGAAGCGGTGTCGGGTTCTGTGAAGCAGAGGAGCTAAAGATTTCTATTCATTTGTGCCTTCTGCATTTACGTTTGCTTGATTGATTCGTCGCTGACACAAAAAACTGTCCTCAGAAGTGATGGGTAACGCGGCGACAACACAGTCATCTGGCTCACGGCGTCAACACCACTTAGATTTTACCGGTGCCGGAAATTCGAACCTTTATAATGGTTAGTCGATACTGTTTCTTCCTCTCCAGTATCCTTTACTAGAATCCATAAAATGCTGTTATCTCATTTCGGTGGGATGGAAGTGTGCACTTCAAATGTTATGGATTTATTAGTAGTGCACTATGTACTTTCAGAGTTTTAGGAATCATTGAGATCTATAAATATTGCACTCTTTAATCTGTCATGAAAAAGGATTGATTATCTGGTGTGTAGTGGGGAAGAAGATAGGGAATAAGTGTTTATCGAGTTCAACGTTGTATAAGTGGAACTCACACAGTGCTATACAAACATTGTCCTTCATAAGGGAAGGAAACGGAGCTATTCAGGTATGTGTGAAAATAGCGTTCGTTTATTCGGCAAAAAAAGCAGTTCTTGTTTTGAGAGGTGTAGAACTCAAACACTGCTGAGAGATCACCTAGATGTTTTATTGATTCCTTCATGTACATGCATGTTAGAGATAGGTGCATCAGTGATCAGCCCTATCGACTCACCAATCAGCTGTATAACGCTGTCGGTGAGAACTGAAATATAAGAGATGAAGATCGATTTCAGCATTTGCCACAGAGTCGAATGGTACACACAGTACAGATTGTATGGGCATGTGTTTGTCCATGAACTTACTAATATCCCGGAGTGGTTTGTTCTGTTTATCGTACTCATAGCAGCTGAATGCCAACCAAAACACTCATAGCAATGCTGCAAATTTTTGTGCACTATTGAGCAAGAAAGAGCAGCGATTTGTGACGAGAACTATTCATCTCGCTTTTCCTAATCTATTACTAAGCATCCATCATATAATACCCTCGTTTGTTCCGGAATGTATACACATTGTCGAATGCTACCAAATTCCTGTAACCACGTGTTTGGCCAATCTTTCCTCCATCTTCGATCGTTTATTCGTCAAATATTTAAATTTCGTTGTTGGATGTAATTTATGCGATCCATAGTCGTTGCGCAAACAGCTATTTTAGGTGTTTCTCCGAAGATATATCGCTCGTCTTGTTTATTAGCTGGGTTGTACGATTTGATTTTTCTTTTTACACGCTCCTATTCTTCCATCCTATCTATTCAGATTATTCTTTTATTGCACGTTTCTTGTCTGCTGCTTCTTCTCTCGCACGATTGATTACCTTCTCCTGTATCGTGCGTATGCAAAACTTCGATATGATTGCTAAATAATAATATCTCTCTCTATTTAAGCAAATGTAATGAATAGTTTAGTGATAATTGTTTGCACAAACAAAACAATCGAATATAAGAAAGCTTCACAAATTCAATATTAATGTAATTCTTGGGAACAGAATAGAATAGAACGGAACAGAACAGAACAACGTCGAATTTCGTCGTGCATCTTAAAAAGAATCATATGTGCGTGTTCACAGCCTTTATTCGATTTACCACTGGAAATCAATTGCAGGTGAGAGCTTTTAATGTCCTCAAGTAAACTGCTTTGAATCTCGCTTTGACTGTGACATTTTTAGTGTGTTGATGTCTTGATGAATATGCGATCTCTTAACGACAATTGACAGCAAAGTAGACTTGCTCATTAACGATCTACGAAAAGCAACAAAGTGCTCTGGTACCAAAACATTGCTGCATCACCAAACCATTGGCTGAGATATATTGGATATTCATAAGCACCCTTGCCGTTCTCCTTCTCTCAGCAACAGCTGAAGCAATTTTGTGTTTGCTATTGAATGCATCACATTTGAGGCCTAACCTGTCGTATCCCAAGGGGCTTTATGTTCATTTTGGCGACTGAGAGAAGTTCGTCAGCATGTTAGGATAGGTCAGCCGAAATCAACTTCTTCTGAAGGGAATTGATTCCCTATCACAGTGTTCATGTGGAGCTTATCTTAATAAAAAGTAAATTACTTTGTCCCTGCAAGTAGCTCTTTCACGTTGTAACTATGTATATCTCTAGTGAACCAAGGATTGAACTATTTTTCAGTTGCTCGGAGAATGCACACTTTGAGAGAAAAAAAGACAGGGAATGAAGGGAGGTAGATGGCGAGGCTGAAGGAGAGAGAGGAATAGAGAGGGAAAAGATAGAAACTAGGTTTTTCAATGTGCTAAGTGAACTGAAAATCGCTTATTTATATCGAGCAAATTGAGGAGGGGGGAGGGATGAGCTTATGTTTTATTCGTTTCCATGCGTTTCCATGCGCATTTCGATGCGTCGTTAGCTGAACTCGTTGTATTCTTTCGAGGCAAAATGGCGTTCACAGCAGAGACCCATCGCTTTTGTATTGTAGTTTCGATGCAAATGTGCAGATGATCACCATTTTGGTACTACTCTAATGAACAGTAATTGAAAGCTTTTTGCGGTTTTCCGCTTGGCCCTGTAGATGCTGAGAGTGCGCTGTTAGATTCTCTTGTGTTTGCCAAGTTGACTGCAGAATTGGCGAAGTGAAGTCTCAATTTTTTCTTCCTTCTTAGATCGCGGTCAAAACATCACCGTTATGTACATGTTCCTAGCGGTAAAGATTACTCCTCCTTTCCCCCCGTTCTCCCCCTCCACCCCCCCTCCCCCCACCGTGCATCATTGTTCTTATTACTGAATCTCTTTCACATGGTGGGTACTAAATATTTGCGGGTACTAAATATGATGGGCAATAAATATGCTGGTGGGTACTAAATATTTGAGAGTTAAGTGACTGTGTTTTTTGTTTCATCTATTCCCTGTCAGACTGGAGAAACTACCTTTTGGAAATTTAGTATGTTGTCATCAGAAAGAAAGATTACCCATTCCTAGCAACTGAAACTTGATGACGACTTCTTCTTTCATGATTTCACCAACTTTCAAAGTTGCAGTTTGCTGTGCTGAAGAGATGGTTTAATTTTTCCACTTTCCACTTCGAGCAATAAAGCTATGACAACTTTATCGAGCATTGAACAGGTGGGATGGGATCTTATGAAACTCGAGGCGCTTTTCAGCGTGCCAAATTGAAATATAAAAACATGACAGTTGCGATCCTTCGAACAATAAAAATTGTTTTTTATTGCTGCATTTGAATGTTGCAGCGAATGTGGGCAATGCACATCGCCATCACTCTTCCAACAAATAGCATTTGCGTTCTTATCACATCTAATCAATCAAAAACACGAGCCTATTGCCTCGAGGTCGTTTTATTTTGAGGCCGAGAACGAGTGTCGATAAATATTGGTTAATTGCTGAAGCATATTTATTTGGTAGTGCTTCCACAGGTAGCGAGCGATACATACAACTCACTGTGGACGATGCTTGTAGAATTTTTTTGGTATTTGATGATTTAACGAAAAGAATTCGAAAGTTCTTCATGCGTTCACCAAGATTTCCCGGGAGGTTTAACGTTTCAGTTCAAATGATTGCTTTTTTCGGCTCATAATTATCAACATTTTCAAAATTATATCTCATTATTGGTTCCAAGCAACCAAAATATTCTTTGTAAGCATCACTTATGAGTGACATCGAAAATGAGTCTGAGGTGTCGAATCCAAAAGAACTGCTCAGCCCGCTCAGGAGTTCGCTAGGGAAGTCAGCTTTTCTCTTTGTGAAAAATCGAAGTTAAGGAGCTGATTCCTCGCGTTCTTAGATTCGGAATCATCTGCAGCCGACAGTTTGAGCCGGAGTTTGAACTTTGTGCTATGTCTAAGTCGGAGTCAGTCGGTTCTGCCAGGTCCATTCGTAGCTTTTATCTTTCTGCACTCATAATATTGGTAGTCTCTATCCTTTTGCTTCTTGTTTGCAATTAACCTCATCCCCAGCAGATAATGGAAATGGCCCAGTGCGTTTATGAAACGAGAACTGACAAAGAACTGTTAAATTTTTTTGCCATTTAGGCAGTGCCATCATAAATTGAACTCCTTGCCTCTGCGGTTAGTACAGAAATAGAGGACATATACCTTAATCACACAGATTGAACTTATCTTTTGCAGCTTAGGAGAAATGAGATGTTAGGATTATGAGGGATGGTTGGGAATGTGTGGAGGAGAGCGAGGGAGCAATTGGAGAGGAAGGAGGAAGGTGAGGGAGGCGACTTAGTTTTCAAGCAGAATGGTTTATTCGAATGGCGGCGCAAATAATTATTTTCGCGTCGTTTTCACTCGATTTGTCATCAAATATTCTTTCGCAACAAAATTCCGCAGCTAAATTCAGAGGAACCATTGCTCTGCTTCTTATTATTCTCTTCTGTTTTTTGACACCTTTCTTTGCGCAATTATTCACTGAAAAAGGCTAAAGCTAGCCAGAAATTTGCATACTTGAAGTAGTATTACCATTTATAATTCACCTTGAGGCGCTTTCAAAAAGGCGCATTTTTGGGGCGTTTTTGCTTGTCAATGAGACCATCTTGCCATGATCAGCTATATTCTGCTTGTAAAAATCGTCAAAGCAACAGATCGATAGTGCTATTTTTAGTTGACCTCCGATAGTACAAACGGTCGGAGTAATAGTGAATGAGTCAGTGTATCATGAGTAGATGAGGAGAATATTTATTTATCACTCTGGTTTATTACATTGTTGGCATAATGTAGGGACTATGCTTTCCCAGAAGTTTCCACAGCGCCTTATGCGAATCGCTGCCATAAACATCTTCCTGAATTATTCTTCATTTACATATGCCAGCATTCTATCCAATGAACCGTTGTTTTCTATGGCTGATATACTAGACCAGATTACAGCGTTGAAAGATTCATTTCCTAGGGGAAAGCAGGTTCTCTTATTGAGTGTTTTTGTCCCGTCAGCATGACAAAACAAAATAACGGTGTGGGTGGCTTCGGAGAAACGTATCAGTGACAACTGCAGTTCATTAATTTGTTGCAAGCACTCATCGAATATGTACACAGTCGTTCTTTTTCCCGAATCATCAACACCTGATGAAATATCCTTTGCATTACTTCTATAATTTTGCTGAATTGATCACCTTTATAAGCTTACGAGAAAAAAGATCTCGATGCTTCTTCGGAAACATTTAACTGCGAAGCGCACTACGATGGGAAATGTGTATATGCCTATACGTTTATCTGCTCACCTGCGTGTCCGTCTGTTATTGCTTCAGCTCCGGATAGTTGCGAAGTTTCACAGGTGCAAAATGCACAACAGTGCGACCTCTTCGGTGAGCGGAGTTTGTTCGGACGGCTTCAAAGAGGATCGTGGGCACGAAGACGTATTCTTAAAATTTGCCGTATCTCATAGTTGTCAGATCTTAATTTTACACAAGATGGAGAGAGAATGAAAATTCAGCAGTAGGTGTGCGGTCGGTTCGTTTGAAAAGTGAACGCTGTATTGTTGATGTTTCATTATTAGCTGGCAGCTGGCTGCTATGAAGATCAGGAGTTTTTCCTCTTTTTTTACAACGTCTGCTTTTTTGACAGCTTTTCCCTGTTGCTCCAACTCTGAGCGCCGTTGAGGTGACCTATCATCTCTTACATGCATACATTTTTTAGGCGTATTTAAATGTCCACAAGTTCTTGGGCCAATTTGAAGGCTGACGCAGAAGTTTGTCGTGCGGGCCAAATCATACCTACCCAATTTCGTATGCATAGCTGAAGAAATTCGACAGTTGGAAGTGTTGAGCCACAGGCGGGCAGATAATGTGCAACACAAAAATATATATATGCATTCATCTGCGTAGAACAGACACAAGCAGACTGATAAACTGATATCCGCATGCACATAACGCATACATTCCCATTCATAGCACAGAACGGCCATTGCATCTTCCTAATACACATCATAGGTGTAACAGTGTAAATATAAAGGAGCAAAAACGGATAAATAATGTGGATATCCAATGAAGAAAGAAGGGATGTGTGGGTTACAGCAATCCGGAAAGGACGAGAGGGTTGTAGATTGGTTGAGGAGCAATTTTATTAAGATGGACTTTCTTTTTTGAAAAAAGCCCGCGAGGGAAAAGAGGGATCGATGGTTCATCGAGGCCATCGAAAATTTGGTATTATTGACCTATTTGAAAGAGAAAGCAAGTTTGCGGTCATTTTCTTCTGTTTCTTATGTGCTCATCTGTCATCGTCTTTTATCCATTTAATAGGCAACTCAGTCGTGGAGATGATGCATTAATATCAATACATTCTAGCAGATATTGGTTTGTTATGAGAAACAGTGAAACGAGTTTAGATGGTACATTGGCTGAAAATTTTTCGCATAGATATGACCAGTCCTCATCGCTGCCCATAAACGGTTTAGAGGTAATATAACATTTTTTCGACTAGAAAATCGATCTGATCGTAGGCACACTCATATCTAAATGATGCGTAGTGGGTAAAGGATATGATTTATGGATAGTAAAGCTCACAAGTGGTCGATTAGTTGGGCGCGTTCTCAGTTTCGAATTTTCAATCCCCTCATTATTCTCTTACTTAAGGTGGTGAGGATAGGTTGGGCAGAGCAGAAGGCGGGTTAATTCAGAAAGAAGGATGGTCTGGAGAAGGTGATGTTGCTGGATACGAAAGGTGGATGTCTTATGAAAATGTTACTGCTTATGGTGACGTTGTGCTCTGAAGATCGCATTTGGTGAAGGCTTTTAAGCGCTGCTCTGGGATCACCCATTCCGAATTTTGATGTGCTATGGCAACGGCAATAAATAATCTGTGGATTATGCTTGCAGGATTGGGGAAGATGGGGGGAAGGGTTCCACTCAAAAGTCTAGAGACAGAAAGGAAGGACTCAGAGGAGAAGAAGAGTCGGGGTGAGTCGTTGAGGAGGGTGGTTATTTGAGGTAACACGGTTGATTTAGAGAAAACGCAAATGGAATGAAGAGAAAGGATCCTATCGATTTTCGCAAATATTGAGGCGTTAGTGGTATCCTGTTGCAATAAGTCTATATGACTTTCTGATGGCAGTTGCTTCCGAGATGTCAGTAACAATCGCAGAAAAAGAGAAAGCATTTAGCTAGCCTAATGGACTATTAACACAGCTGTATACGTTTGTAGTTGGCAAAAATCAATAGCGATCCACGAATATGTTTCGCCAACTGCACATCTTCATGAGCAATCAATGAGAAATATTGGTTATGATAGTCTAGTTGATGAGTGCATAAAAAGAGCCTTTAAAGTACTGGCCGATGAAGATGAGTACTTCTTCAATATTGCCCACCGCCTATACTGCAAAACAAACAAGCGATGAGTCACGTCAGAAAAAATTCGAAGTTACGCCTCTTTTGTTTTTCGAAAAATTCATTCACTTTGTCCTCTCTATGCCTCTGATTTCAACCTTTAAGGACGAATGTTCCCCTTCTTCCTTAGAAGTTTCTTTATAAGAGAATTGAACACTCGATAACTCTACGAGAGTGATTATATGGTTTACTTGTTGTGTTTATTCTCTATGAAAAAATCATAAAACTGTTTTTTAAGTGTGCTGTTCGGTGGTTGTGTTCTTAAACTAACGAGTGAATGAGGAGTTGAGGTGTGTGTAACAAATTAAAACATCTCTAGTAATTACATAAGATCCGAATATTTTTCATATTTATAATGACGAATTTGCATATTCAATGAACTTTGATATGCGACTATTGTGAAAACACTAAAAAACATCGCCATAGCCTCAGAGGTAATTTACTACAATACAGAATTGCAATGATCAGGAAATCCTTAAATGGCATTTACCTCAATACAATCTGCGTATTGTTCGTATTAGTGCTCAAGCTCGCGTCGCTCCACCGCTTCTCTCCAACTGCCCTCCTCTCTTCTCTCCATCATTCTATCTTCTTTTCCTTCCAGAGCCTGCTGGGTGGTTGATATAGTAGTCTGCGCATAATTGAGCAGTCGATTTTGAGTAAAGGGGCTAACAGAGAGTTATTTTGGTGATCTAAATTGAGTCTTCCCTCGCACATTGATACTGGACCTTTTTAAATGAAGGCCGAGGCATAAATGCCGAATTATTATGCTTGTGAGCGCTTATACCTTTAAAGAAGGATTCAAAACTCAGTCAAACGAAATATTTGTGAATTATTAAATAGTGAAATGATAATGAATAATTCGATTAACAACACAATAAATATATAATTCGTTCAACAAAAAGAGGCTGTCGGATTGCAGATGGGTGAAGTAATGCGTGAAAACCGCTGCTAACGACTCGTGACCCGGAAGTCCTGATCGCACTTCTCGTTTTCCATATGTTTTAGGAGAGAGAAAGAAAAGATGGAAAGTGTTCTGCTGAATTGCTTGTGGTCACGAAAAGAGGACCATTTAACTGACTGGCGGTTCTAAATATCCTTCCTTCTTGAGGATAAAATGGAATAAATGCTCTGAAGTCAATTCGCAATTGATATACCACCAACAATTTCAAAATTAGTCGCTTCTCATGTGTAGAGGACATGCACGAACGAAAGAAACGAGTTTCAGCTTCTCAGAGGAATGCATCTCATTTTGGCCGATCACAGCATGTTTTTGAATCCAAAATTTATTGGCAGCAGTTCAGACGAATCGTCGCACATCGTCTCGATGTCTCTGATGATATCTGTGAAAATATTACCCAAAATGTTGGACAATGAAAAATGTGACAAAAATCGACCTTTGTGAACAACACGCTATGGAATCGAACAATTACAATGATTTCGGAGCCACTGCTAACGGTGGACAAATCCCGCTTTACATTTGCTTTTCCGTTTGATTATAGACCTGTGTCATGTTTAAATATTCCTTTTTTTCCATTTGAAACAATTTAGCTAAAATCATCACCATTAAATTCTCCTCAAATTCCATATTTGCAACAAAAATTTCGTGATCAACATTGCTGAAATAGTATTGTGAACAAAATAAAAGAAGCAACGAAAATCGCTAAAATAGTCGAGAAAACATTATTAACATGAATAAACCATCAAATATAAACTATGAAATGTGAATATAAATAAGCTAGAGAAGATTCTGAATTCTGCTATTGCGTAGAAAATCGTAAGAAATTATGTCGTAATTAGTCAGAAAGCTCAAAAATGAAGCAGCACTTCAGCAGAAAAACGACCGATCAGGCATACGATTGCTCTGTTATGGTAGAGATTATTTTTGGAGGTGGCATGGTTTTTATAGATTTTGGGCAGCATTCAAAAGAACTCACCGATTTGACGGGACAATTATAAGGTTGTTGACGGCTTTGCATCATTGCACTCTTCGAGCAATGCTTTGAGATCGCAGAACTGGAATTGTTACAATAATAGAAATAATCGTAGTTGAAAGCGCATTTACATCTATTCCACATGCTTATTTTCAAGCACTATTTTCAAGCACTTCAAGCAAAACAGCATCGATAAGCACCTTCCACAATTCTTGCAGTTAGCAAGAACCACTGCGCTAATCATTTTGCCTTTGTGCGTCTGATAAGGGTACAGCTTGTCGGAACTTAATGAAAGGTTCTGTAAAATATCACAGTACCACATAGGGAGTATTGTTGGTTTGAATTGATCGAATAGCTTTATCGCTCTTTGTATAACTTAATATGAAGAGGTGAATATCGGCTTGAATTCCTTTTACAATACGTCATTGCTCTATATTCAACGTTCACCAATATCATTGCTAATAATCATTGCATTTATGTGTGTCAAAGTGCATTAAACAATTGGAAATGTACGAAATTTGAATGTCGCTGAATGAGAACAATACGCCGATAGAGGACGGCAATAATAGAACGCTTCCCTTTATGTTGTTTGATGTGATTTCCATGAGCGTGCATGAATGATACCACATCTCTAGCACAAGTCAATAATGGTCACTGCAAGACAAATTGTTGTGAAATTTGGAGGCGCTGTTTGTACTTGAAGAGATTTTTGCTTACTGAAAAGACCATTATACCTCTATCACTGCTACCTTCACAATCAGAAGAGACACCAGTTGATCTGTACACATAAGTTTCTCGACTTTTTCTCAGTTTTCAAATTATAAGAAAATTACCTTCTGCTGTTTTGCTTTATTCAACAGATGCAAGTTTGCAATCAATTCGTCGGCATTTTTGTATGTGTCGGTTGTGATTGAGAATGACCTTGTCATTTTTATCAAGTTCTGCAGGAAAAAGAGGGGAAGAGAGGGAAAAAGGAAGCGAAAACAGTTTAATACTGCTGTGCCGGACTGTTCCGAGGAAGCTGCTTCGACTATCGCCATCTGCCATTCGGTTTGAAATCTCCTTTCTGCACAGCTGCCAATAAACTTGCTCCTGTGGAACTATTAACTGACGACGAACTGAAACGCTCCAGTGCCAGTTCACAAACACTGCAAAAAAGACAACAACGGCAAACATAAAGGGAGGAAAAGATACAAAGAAAGAGAAGAGAGAGGAGTACGCTAGCGAGAAGAGCATTTTCATATTTGGCTTTTCGAAGGTGCGCAGCACAACAATAACACGAGTGGGCGAAGAGCAGTGCAAAACGTCAAAAACTCTGAGGGCAACGTTTGCGACGTCGGTTTATTTTTGGATAGTACGGTCACCGAACGAGGCTCGAATTTAGTGGTCACTTCTTTTGCTGACTAACTTCTTTGTGAAGTGCCGTTTTTGCGATATTCAATTCAGAGCGGTTGGTGTTGAGCGAGGATTCGAATCGTCGAGGGCTGCGAAGAGATAGCGCCAGTGGAGGGAAAGCATATCGCAGTGCTAAAGTTGCAAAGTTTTTCAAGTCTCCACCGAGCCCACAAAGTACTATAGTCGTCGCTGTTCTGTCATCTACTTAGTGATTGCTCAATCTATTGATTGATCTGATTATTGATCGATCCATCGATCTGTTTATTGGTCACTCTGTCTTCTCTACTGGAGCTGCGCATCGTCTGGTTGCTCATCCATTGAACGTTTGTTGACAATTTCTTCCAAAGAGCTGCGCATGAATAGTGAAGGTGCTTGGAGGGAAGGACAATGCGCACATTGAAAGAGTTGTGCTCTTCACCATTCTCAATTTGCACCACTATCTTCGATCGACCAGGTATGAAATTCGGATTTCCGTGTCCCCAAAGATGACCTCATTTACATGATTGCAAATGTTTTGTCGTGAGCTGTTACGCAGAGGTGCTGTTGTTGTCGTTGAATGTCCATGTTGCGCAAAACAGCAATCAAGTTGTAAGGTGCAACTTGCTGAGGTTTTTGAAATAGCGAAGAACATTGAGAGAAACCTCCTCTTCGATAGATCGATGCAAGCCAAGTACCACTCTCTAAAATAACTCTTTTTAGAGGGTGAAAGCCGTTCTGAGGTAAATTCCTCTACTCAGTGCCTGTTCACTTCCTTCAGAAACTGGAGCAGGATAGACTTATTTTAGCATGCCTGGAACGTTGCTGCAAAAATTTTCGCTGCAAAAATAATCTCTTCTGAGTAAAGCATTTGAAAAATCTGAGCGGAGCTTTTATTTCCAGAAGTTTTATTGTGGTTAGTTCGGTTATTGCGCAAGACCTGTTCAAATGCGGAAACGCTGCTCGCTTTAACTCCGATTTGATTGCCCAAAGTGATTGGTCAATGAAAAGAGAGTATCGAAGAGGGGAAATGGATGAGTATGAAACACTATAGAGTATGTTTGCTATAGGGTTTTTGTCTATCAGTATCGAGCACTGCGAGTGCTTTGTTGCTCTCCTCTTTTAATTCCACCCGCAATGATGTAAATAGTGAAGCCATCGAATTAGCACCGCAGACATAACATGTGCGTGGGAGCGTTTGCACAACACATCAATGCCAATAGACGCTTACTGCCACTCATCGCAATCCGCATGCAAGTAAATTATTTATAACACATTACCCCACTTTGTGCACTGATAGCAAGTAAATTATTTGTAACACATTACCATAACACAAAGCAGTGTTATAATTGTCTGTTCCTCTTTATTTTAGTGAAATTCATGAACATATCTGCATATAGATGCAAACCTAAAAAAGCAGACAAATGCTGACTTATCGATTATCATTGTTTGGGAAATTTTCGGTAGATCCATTCACTCATTTTTGCTTCGATTAAAACTTGTTGAGTTCGAACGTTTTTGAGGCGCTTCCTTACTTATTGCATATGCTATTCTCGCAGTTGTTTAGACTAATGAAAAGAATATACGGAGGTTATATATTGTTCGGCGAACTCGACGAGTTGATCTGCAGTTAAGTGGCGTCCGATAGCAACAATCCTTTTCTCTAGTTTCCTGCGAGGAGCAGTAATGAATAGGAAGGAAGAGCATTCTTTATCTACCGAATCCACATGAATTATTACGCTTGCAAACCGCTCTTTGTCAACAATATAAGTTTTATGCAGGGAAACCATCGATAATTCTAACATTCCATCGTTATATTTGAACTTTGAATATCGCAGTATTGACTGAACCTAATGGAATGAAGATTCCTTGAAAAAATTTCAGACTGCATTCTTTTTCCAAAATTTCAGAATTGTTAAAGTGATGAGGAATGAGACATTTGTGCGTTTTTTTTTTCATTTCATCAACTGAACCATATAATGAGTGCGAACGTGCTTATAGTGCCTCGTTGAAACCAATTTTTGAGCTCAAGAAGACGATCTTTCTGCATCGGAGATTTTAAATAATCGTAATATTCTGAAGTCTTCTAATCATTGAAACGAATTCATTGCTGTTCAATTGCTTTCATAAATTACACCAACTTCCACCTATATCAGTTCATGTCCATGATAGCTGTACGGCGTCGAGACCTGTTGGTTCTTTTGATATGATTCATATTGTGACTCGAATGTCTCAGGCAATAGATTTTTGAACACGAATGCAAAAAACAATGATTGTTTTCATATCGAAATATCGATTCGAACCAAAATTGAAAATTAAGACAACAGCTGATGATAAATTCCGAAAAATTGACACAGTAAAAGAGTAATTGAAATCGAAGAAATATAGCAGCTATACGATTCAACCGATCTGCAATAATTTTCATTCATATTTCCTTGGAGCACATTTCAGTGATTGATTTGATACTCGTCGTTATTCTCTGAGTGTTCCCATCCAATCTATGCAACACCTGTCTCAGGGAGCATTCTTTGCAGTATTTGGTTATGTATATTGCTATTATTGCGGTCGCTGCCGATCTCCTCACTGATCTCATTCAGACATTACCAACGAAGAGGAAAATTTTGAGCAAGGTATTTTGAAAGAATTTCCTAAAAATAAAAAGAACGATTAAAACTATTTCATCCTGAATCCCGTCATATTCATCATCATTATTGCTCATATTCCACCTTGCAAGGAGGGCATCAAAAGTTCGAATAATTCAAAACATTCGGATGTTGTTTATTCTCGCTGAGGAATGCAGGTGCACTTTGATGGCTACTTACATATGAGACCATTATTGCTTATGCATCCTGTATTTTTTCGCTGCTCTGCGTCAATACTTCCAGATCGAAGAAATATTCAATCATGATGACATCATTCTGCGTGTTATATTCCATTCAATGCAATTAAAAAATATTTCTTAGCTGAACTCAGTGAGGTGCACTTAAATTGTTGCTTTCTAGCCGCCTGATCTCAGGACGAGCAAATGATACAACTTCACTCTGTTCTGAGATAAGCGGATTCAGCGCAAATGTCTGTCATAGCCACAACCATGACGACATTCCTGGCATACTTTTAAGATATAAAATGTTCAGGCAAATTCAGTCAAGGGGGATCATGAGTTGTTCACTCTCAAACAATGATAAAATTGCAATGAATATTTACACAGCTATGTGAACTGAAATGCAATGCAATCTCGAACTGCTTTCATTACAAGTCGGTCTTTGTCTTTCTGCACATTCGAATGGATATTCTCAGTAAACGAAAAGCCCAAATCTACTCGGGTACCTCCACTTCTTTGAGTATTTTATTTTTACTTCTCATGTATCTTAGCAAATTTGCTCGTTTCTTTTGATCTTTCTTTGCACAATTGCCTTTCAATAATCGAATAATTATCATTATGTTTATTCGCCGCTTCGAAAATATTCAACCTATCAAATATTGTCTGATTAATAGTGGGGAATAAATTCCACGTTGACAAAATAAGTGTCGCGACAAGTCATAGATGGGCATTTGATGAGAAATATTTTTGCTTCACAAGTCATAGATGGACATTTGATGAGAAATATTTTTGCTTCACACGTAATATAAAATATATCTCTTCTCTGCGGGATATGAATAGGATGTGAATTTATGTGAATCAGCATGTCACTTTGTGCGATTTTCCAATAAAATCCTCTAAAGTTGTTCTACGGAGGAGGGAGGAAGAGGTTTTACACGCGTTTCGAGAGTCAGAGAAGAAAATTTCTGAGAGAACATAGCGGAAACCAGTTCACGTACATCCAACACAGCAGTGTGACGCGCACAACATCATCGCAGATGTGAGTGAACTTAGTAACACACTAAACATGCGAGTTTCATATGAAATTATCGTGAATTTTTTGCGGAGGAGAGGGGAGTGGGGAGAGGGAATACTCGAATGGTATTTTCTCTACCTGAATGTTAATCTGCTCATGTACGAGTAATGTCTCCGCTTACTGCATCAACTGATGATGAAGTTAAACAAAAATGTGCTGCTGATAAGAACTAGTTCTTCATGAAAGAGATGAGAAAGTTGGAGAGTTTTCATATAAATTGCCCTATCCTCCAAGCAAATTCAATCCTCATCCAATAATCTTTTGTAATCTTCGGTAATCTTCAATAATCTCGAACAAACTATTGTAAAAACAGTATTCTTCTCTTCCTCCAGCATCCATTGCCTCATTTCCCCATCCCTCTTCTCTTATGGTCGTCAGCGTTCCAATATTCCACCCTGATAGAACGACGTCTTTTCCCAATCCTGGAACATTTTGCAAGCTCGGAACAGCGTATATTTTATACTGTGATCATTTGTTGCGAAAACGTTAATGTACAAAGGCAGCATTCACGTTGATGCAAAATTGCATTCTTAATACCGTTTCTTTTCTCCGTCAATTTCTTTGAAAGATTTGGAAGGGTTGTGACTCGTAGCATAATATTGGCATGCGAAATTGAACAGCAGATATGCAACAAAGTTCTCAGTGATCAAAATTGGAGTGATTATCGTTGGCATACCACGCTAGATAGAAAGAATAAAGAATGCTGTAATGTTAATGTCCATATTGCTTGATAGCAGGAAGATGGGAAAACGCATCCATGGAAGGGAACTCGAAAATAACTTAATGTAAGACAGATTCACCGAAAAGAATGAATAGGGAGCGAAGAGGATGTGAATATTTGTATGTATAGATAATTGATGGTCATAGATATTCATGAGCTGTGTGGATAGGGAAGTAAGCAAGGGGGGGGGGGGGGGGGGGG
>JAARMF010000424.1:10782-29817 GCA_022844705.1 Toxascaris leonina | reverse complement strand
GAGAGAGAGAGAGAGAGAGAGAGAGAAAGAGAGAGGAATACTGAAAAACATCACTGCAGCTGAACCTGGTTTTAGTGCTGATAATTCTGAGATGCTTTTGAATATACAATAGAAATTTTCACCCCTTTCATTGCTTTAGCATACAGTCAGAGGGGATGTAAAAGAAATTAGTGAAAATTTTGTTTTCGTTCAGCAAATGAAAGTAAACCTCCCGATCGACCTGTTACATCCATTATTGAATATGGAAAACTCTGAGATGATTTATTGACGTTTCTGTTGGTTTTATTTATGACGAAACGCATAGGTTGGAGGATAAACATTTCGAAATTCACTTGTTATTCCTATAACAGCTATCATTATTGCTCTTTGATCGATCTTAGACCTACCTTCTATGAATTCACATCCATTTCGCACTTTTATATTTGCAAGTTTTTTTGTAGCTCGTAAAATGATTCCGAAATAGTGTGAGAGTACGAGAGAACAAGAGAGAAAAAGTAGGCAAGTGAGAGAGAGGAAAAGTGGGAAAGAATCTTTGTGTGATGTTTTTTCTCTATGTTGAGAGTGTTAGCGTTGCTTTCTATGGCAGAGCGCTGCTGCAATGTTCGGTCACTGAAATTAATAGAAATAAGCCAAAGGATGAAGTTGGCAAGTGAACCCAACAGGCCATCTTCCAGAATTGGCCAATCAGATTTAAGCCAACGTTGCATTCGAACAACATCTTGTTCAGCGCTTTCATTGCGTTTTCCTGTTTATCGCGAAGTTATCATAAGACATCATCAGAATATGCCAAGTGTTAACGTCTCATCACTCACAATGAGCCACTCACAAGCGATGACGAATGCAGAAGAAATCTAGGAATCGGCGATGAAGGAGAAGATGGGTAGTGGAAGAGGGGAGGGTGGGAGCGTTCGTAGCCGCGAACTTTCCTAACACTAAGTTTGTCATCGAAGATAACATCGAGTTCTTTCTTGCCCAATATCGTCGGCAATGCTACGTTGACCGACACGTCGTAAGTTTTGCCACAGTTGCAAATTATTTGCTTTTGACTACCAGACTTTTGCTTCAGTCGTTGCAATCATACCTCCAAAGAACACAGCTGTTCGCCGGAGGATACTTCGTAAGCTATGGTTGTAGAAGGCTACACTCACGATATCACACCTGTCGTGTATGTCGCGATCAGGAGAGTTGTTGTTGCAGGATGGATTGTTGTTACAACATGGGTGTGTTACAAATTTTGATTGGAATCTGAGGATGCAAAAAATACTCATTGCAATTCAACCCTCAACTTTTGTCTGACATGAGAGTCAGACGAACCGATAGACAGCGAATGGAAGGACAAACCAGCAGACAAACAAATAGACACATCACTATGTCCGCTCATAGTCAGGAATCTTTTTTACCTGTGTTGTGCCATTAAATAGCTGAAAGGTGATTCGTTTCGGTGACGTGGGACAAGGCGGGGAAGCGGTTGACTAAGTGAATTCGACGAAAAGAATTTTTTCATAAGGAATCGAATAAGTTCACACATCTCATTTCTCCATGTTATCAAACTCTCTCAGAAGTTCCCAATTTACTCAATTTGAAAGAAAAATCAACTAAAATTGAGGAAATTATCGAAGTGTTAAAACGTCATGAAATATCACAAATGACGCAAGTGTTTGATTTCCATATTGGGCAGTAATCAGTAAGTGACACGAAAGCGTTGTCAACATCAATGTCATTAGAGGATTACGGTGCAAAACATGTGGTGAATATATAGAATGCTGCTTTCCTTCTAACTAAATAGAGGGAATACTGTTCAAGTGCACGAACTAGATGAAAGCTTCTTATTTTTAGTATGCGACTAAAAT
Source organism: Toxascaris leonina (assembly GCA_022844705.1). NCBI lineage: Eukaryota > Metazoa > Nematoda > Chromadorea > Rhabditida > Ascarididae > Toxascaris > Toxascaris leonina. The sequence goes on along the minus strand of JAARMF010000424.1, from coordinate 27,967 downwards.
TGGCATATTAACATGAACGTAAGTGTCATTGAAGAATACACTTGTTGGAGCCATAGTGTCACAACTGCATTGAATGTAGAGGAAGGAAGGAGTTTTTCATGATGAGAAGAAAACTATCATTAAATTGATTGAAATTCAAAGTGAACGGAAGGAACGCAATTGAAAGGAATGTAAAGGATTTATATTTTGATGGGATGTATGAAGAAGTGAGGAGATGTGATTGCAGAAGCGACACAAAAAGAATGTTGGACGGATGCAGGTTTTGCGCTCTTTCCGCTAGTTCGACTCTTATCGAACAAGACGAATTCAGGTTTCCACAAATAGACCGAGCAGCGTTTCTTTCTTTCCCATCCAATCTTTCCATCTCTATTATTCTGAGATTATTTTCACTGATGACCATGAAACATGGACTGCATTTTTTCAAGTTTCTTTGAAAAACAGTAATAAACAATAAGCAGCGTCCATGGCTATATAGGATGAATTCTTTGTGGAACAAAGCTGGGTTTTTCAATATGTTGCCACGGTTCAACTGAATCGCAGGTGCTGTGGGATTTCGCTTATTTCTGAATTTAGATTATGAGGGAGCGTGAAATAAATAAATCCCTGAAGAAGTCTGCTTTACATCCTGTCGTAAATTTATTTATCATCCACTATCACATGTATTCCAACAGGGCTCCAGAATAACGTAGAATTGTTGCTATCATCTTTATGCATATTTCTGCGCCTCACCGGCAAGAATTCCATCTAAAGGCAGTGGTCGGAGATTATAGAGATAGTTCAGTGAATAGGAAGCAAATATTGTTAGTGTCACACAGCTACAGGGGAAGTGAAAGAGTAAGTATTGAACTCATTCACTTGTTGGCGTTTGAATTTAAAAGGAGTGGTGACAGAACATAACGATCGCTCTCCTCAAAAGTGCAGCATATTCTGGCAGCACCTTGACTTTTTCTCGGTATTACGTACTGGGTCGTTGCTTTATTTCACTGCATCTCATATCGTCACTTTGATAGAGCCCAAACGTTACGTTATGAATCGCACCGCCTTTTATTGCTGCAGCTCTCTAAGTTGTCATTGCGACTTCTCGTCAACTTGCAAGATTGCGGGTGAACCTCTGATTTTGAAATTTATTGATACAACTTCAGAATGTTATGGACAGAATGAACTTCAGAATTATTCATTTAGAGGGAAATTTCTGAAACGGTTAGTCGATAAGCGAATGGGCATGAAATTGCAGATATATGTACTGTGGACAATTGCAATTATATGAAGTGTTAACAATTGCAATTATATGTAAACAATTGCAATTATATGAAATGCTAATAATTGCAATTATATGAACTGTTAACAATTGCAAGTATATGAACTGTTAACAATTGCAATTATGTGAAGTGTTAACAATTGCTAATATATGAACTGTTAACAGTTTCAATTGTTTGAGCTATTGGAGCATTCATGATATAAAACAATTGGTATTGCAGTAAAATACCCTCACCTTGCATCTATCATATTTCGTCGTAAATTTGCATAAAATCACTTCATAGGTATTTGCAGTCTCTCACCTCCGAATGAATTTGAAGATGTGGCAAATTTATACAGTCATATAGCAACAACAGAGATGTATGATGCGCAATACACGCAATGGGCAATGTGTGCCATAGGTGCGAAACGGAAATTGATCGGCAAAGTGGGCGATGCTATTTTTAGAGTCTGTAACGGGACCGTAGCAGATCGGTCGTCGCGTCGTTCTTTTATGGCAGCCAACTGCTTTCACCTTTCTTCTTTGTTCACCTCGTATAACAGGTCCTGCTGATATGCGTTTTATCAGTTTGTACAATTGAATAGCGCTATCATTTGAAGCAATTTACATGAGCATTACAATGGGTCCGTGTGAACGTTCTGTTGTTGTCTCTCAAAGTAGCCCCACTTTGACCCAAAATACAATGAATGATTTTTTCAGTGTCTTACATATTCAGTTTACCAACCGACACCTTATCCGCATGTGTCACGCGTGTATATTGAATGCAGGAGGATCGTGGATTTATCCACATATACGCCGCATATTTCATCTCAGCAGTTTTTGAAGCACTTGATAGGAATAATAACGTTTTCTTTGAGCTATCGTTAGCTAAAAGTTATGTCCACAGGTATATTTATAGCGCTGATTTATTCTTGCTTGAAATTTGTGTATATTTGTGTGTGTGTATATGTAATGAATGGGGTCGCCTAAGAGTAAATAATGCCACTTCTTTATGTGCAGGTTTCCCCTCACTGAGCATACTTCGCGCTCGGAACGTTTTTAATATAGTCGAGAATTCCCTGCAGTTTTATCAGTCTTCTCGATCATTTTTTATACAGTGATTTATTTCACTGTTTTACTCAGCCGTCCATCTCATATTCCACTTCAAAATATATTTGCTGCTGACAATGTCGAAGTAGCAGATTTCATGTTGTCTTCTGCGACCATCGATCGCGCATTAAAATATTTTCATGGAAGGTGTTTGCGAGTGAATATCATGGAAGGTGTTTGCGAGAAGCGGAAAGACTCAAACATTTAAATTGACCACTTCTGTATTTTTGTCTTACTGACAATAGAAAATTCTAACTTCTCAGGTTTTACCTGGAAAATGAATAATTTTACTAATTGCATCACTGAATATGCACAGCGGTTACTTTTCAATCTCGTTTTGCTTTGAAACAAAATGATTTAGTCAATTGTTCAACTTTTTTCGAATTTTTTCTCAGTTTTGATTTTTCTCTCTCGAAATCTGTGCTTTGAACGAATTTCTTTCAACAATTATGTTTTTCGTGGCATATCAGTCGTTACATCTACCCCCTTGCGAGTATAATTCTCCCCCTTCCACTTCTCCTCCTTTTTCCTCATTCCAACTCTCCCACGGCCTTCCTGATCCCGCCCTCCCTTCCCCAACCATAGCGTCGTCAATGCCACAAGTACTTACTGATTTCGCGATTGTTCAGATGTGTTTATACCCTTCGCATGCAATTCGCTTCGCCTGATTTCGAAACTGCACTCGAAGTAAATGACATATTTGCACATCTGTGAGCAATTATAAGAGGAAATGTTTGATGAAGAGTGCTCCCTACGAATGCAATGCGTTGCGTTACTCCCATCTGTATTGACATTTCTGCAAACAAGTGCTGCTAGGATAACTAGTTCATTTGTAAGCGTTTTGATCTGTGAACGAGCAGCTATCGCTGAATAGCTCTCATCACAGACATAGACGGACAGACCAACAAACAAACACCCTTTCGCACATACACACCCACCTACGCGTGGATACAAGCATGGACAAAAGCATGCATACTACATGGCTTGGCATTTGTGCACGAGCCGTTTGGCATGTTAATTGCTTCACTTAATGAGAAGAACTAACTGAATGTTGAAGCGATCGAAGAGTGGGCGTAAGCTGAGATTTCACTAGCTCGCCGACTTGGAGGATTCTATTCTGCATTGTTTTTTCGGAATCGTTCATTACCTTTTAGCATGACCTCAGCCTGAAGCTGCATCTTAATATCGCTTGACAGATCAAATTTCATCTCAGTTTCTTGGGAATTTTCATATGCTAACAAACTTAAAGGCATTCGACGCAACGTGTCAATCCGCTTGTCGCCATAAATCAGCATATCTGTCGGCAATTTTGAAGTATTCTGCTATTTACCATTCTCAAGCGAAATGCGTAATACCTAATTTGGAGTGATATTTTGTACTCACATGATTTGATGGGAAACGATTTCAAATGTGTCGTTTATATTTTTTCATTATCTTTCTTCCGACCTGTGAAATTTGCATTTCTTTCCAATGCTTGTTCATTGCCATGCTACGATGACACAAAACTTCACAATTTTTAATCCTAGTTTCCACCTCTTTCCCCTCATCTGTCGCGGTGAATAGCATACGAAGAGAGTCGTCTATGTGTCGGATTCAAATTCACTTTATAGTGATTCAAATTTAACAGGTCGGCGAACGACTGCCTGTAATTAATCCTCTTCAAATTTTTTCGACCCGTTCAAAGATGCTTCTCAAGCCTTGAGCATGCACATCTGGCAGTGATATTCCAGAATCCAGCTGCCATAAGCAGTAAAAGTCCTATGATGTTCAAAAGAATTTAGTGCAATCGCACGTAAAACACAATCAGTGTTATTAAATGCCTTCACTTCCACACTACTGCAACGAACATCTAATGTGAGCATTCAGCAGTGATATCACTTGTATAACACGCTTAAATTGCGTCGCTAATTGGGTGCTTCAATGAGAGGAGGAGGATGCTCGCAGTTAACACTGATACATAATAAGTGACCTTCATCGCCATTTACGTCATGCTATCAAACGTCGCATCTTTCGAAGGAAATTCAAACATCTCAGCAGTGCTGCGAAGTCGATCAACAAAACACCATTTGTTCTCAAAGCGCTTCTTTGGAAACGTCGTATCTGTGCGTTTGTATGTATGTGTCTGCTTACCTGTCTATCCACTGATTTCAAACCAACAGCCGGTGAAGCTTGATTTTCGTTGATATAGTAGAGACAATAAGAGGATCTGCTATGCACTATTTCATTTTGGTCTGTCAGTTGCAGAAGCAGTTGAAAATATTTGAAGCCGTAGAAAATTTCGTTTTCAAGCTTATCTGATATGGCAGATGAGTATTCGGCGAAAATTTTGTACGAGCGGTCGGGTCACTTTAAATAGCGACACATCATCCCGTATGCTTTATTAGTTTTTGGAGCCTGTTTGGAACTAATTCGTCCGCTCGGCGGGATGGCAAAACGGATATTGTTCGATCACTTCCAGTGGATTTTCCTCAGTTTAAAGTACATAAGGCACAATATGCTTCAAAGGCATTGTTGTACGTTCTTTCAAGCGCAAACGATAGGAAGTCACCTTCTCGGCACTCATGTCAAGTAAAATGACTCCAACATTGGCTGCAAATTTGTTGGCCGAAAGGTTGACTGTATTTCAGTTGTTTGCCAAAAACGCGTTTACTTAGAAATGACTGCATCACCGCTGATGGTTCAGATTGCCTTCATTCCTGCCTCCTTTCCCTTCACACGCAATATTGCCCACCTTTCGTTAAAGTAGCTCTCCATATCCCCTTCCACCTTCCGTCTGTTCCCGTTCCTATTCCTGCTCTTTCCGCTCCCGCCCACCTACTTCTGTCTTTCGTTCCTCTTTTTCCTCCGATTCCGTCTGTCACAATTTTCCTTTCGCACATGCCTGAGCGTGTCGATCCAAAAGCATTTCCTTCATTATATATGAGGGAACGATTAAATCAGTGTTATAGCACTGCATGCGCGTAACCTGTATATCGTTGCTGCTCTATGGCACCCAGGTATACACAATGCGTTGGCCCATCAATGTTGTAACATAGTCGGCGTCGCTACAAAATGTTGCAATCCATCACCTGATTGACGCAGCCGATGGGGTTAAATCGCATTCTTCGGTTTTTTGGGAACTATTAGTCCGCTTGAGATGATGTGCTCGCGATACTCACTCCGGAGTGGAAGAAACAGGAAAACGAGCGCAAAGGGTGACACGATATGCAATTTTGCGATCATTTTTTGAATAAAGATCCAACAGATGATAGATCAAACGTGACGTTGTGTTTATATTTTGGTTATCTTGGTTATTCTCCAGTTATTTCAACTGTCCCTCAATGGTTACAAACTTGATGGCGCAACTTGAAAGGTGGTTTGAGGAGAGAGGGAGGGGTCATTGCTGTTATGGGTTATATCTACAAAATTTCATACCTCTAGCCCTACTGGCTGACAAATTGAACTGGGCAGGCAAAGAGGCAATCAGGCAGCCAGGCAGGTGGACGGGCGGATGGACAGACAGATACAAGCAAACATATGTGCAGATAAAGACCTTTCGTAACAGGTTTTCGAGTGGAAAAGTGCGCAAGCGTGCGAAAAGTCCTTTATATTTCTTCGTGGCCACCTAACTGTTGTTAGCACTGATGAGCGACTTCGAAATCATGCTGTTCCATCTTGTTTAAATAGTGAATTCGAGTTCTGTGGGTTGTACAACGCATTGCAGTGCTTCGGAAACGGTGAGAGTCAGCGTGTCTGCTTTTTATTATCTCTGCAAACGAGTGTCCAGGGTAGTCTCACTCCCGGATTGGCCATCATTGATTATTAGGGGCATTTGGGTTTATAAAGCAGTGCCTTATTGCTGCTGTTGGGTGCAACGCAGTGTTTTTATCGCTAAAAGAGCAGCAAGTTAACGTGGACTGATAAAAGAGACGTGTTATTGCAGGTGTGTTTCTCACATAAATGCAACATCCATTATGAGTTCATTTTTTGCTGATTCCATAACAAGATGGATCGCAATGTGATGGCTAATAATGCAAGAATGTTGGTTCTCGAAATAACTCAGGGGAAAAAGAACTGATAGCAGTGATAGCTTTTGGTATTGGAGCCTTTGAAATATATTTCCAGCCAAAATTTCAGATCTGCAAATGTCAAGACGCATTGAGTTTTCATTTGGGCAAATGCCAACTTTTATTTCATGCAAAGCAAATGCAGTTCTCCCTCATTGATAAATGGTAATTGATTTCTGTTCATTAATATTAACCTTTCGAGCTTTACAAAGCTTTCTTTTAAAAAAGATTTTGAATATGTGTAATTGCATTCTGGATTACAAAGTTTCACTCAATGGAGATATTCCAGAAATGGATTTGAGACAAAGCAAAACTAACGTTTGTTACTTGGATGCTCTTGCAGATTAATGTGAAGAAATTATTCGAGTTATGGGGTCCTATAGATTTCGGCCATTTCGTGGTTTACAGATAACACTGCTTCATCATGCGAAAAAATGATTGAGAAAGAAAGTGTTCTTCTATCGGAAAATGAGTGAAATGATTGCAATAGTTAGGAGTGAGTCAATGTAGGTGAAAGGGAGTGCTCGGTCATATCGAATCACTGCAGATGATAGCTCGGAGTTGGCTCGTTAAAAAGCCATGTAAACTCGAATCAAAGATCACTGCTACTTCTCAGCTTCTTTGAACAAGACTTGCTGATTGATGAGTTCACGATATAAATAATGCTGGTAAGGGTGGTTATTTTATAGGGTAAAGTTTAGAGAGGAGAGAAATGGAAGTGTAAATATTGGGCGATTTGATTTGATATTCTGCGAATGATGCGCACTTGCTTTCTTAGGCAGCACGTCTGCCTTGTTATATTACCAGGGAATGCATGGTGATCGGATATAAGCCGAACAGATTATTTAATGTGAGAATCCCTTATGCATGCGGTCATTTCAGCACCACCACATTGTTGAGATTTTTGTTGAATACGACAATATTCACTGCTGAAAAAATTTAGTTGTGGTCCATTCATGACAGAGGTGAATTGGCAGTGGAATGGACCTCTGTCGCTCTGCTTCCATCCCCATCCACTGTTCTCCTATCACCATCCAAAGGTTTGGCAGTTTAGGAGGTCCTTTTAATAGCGAGATGTTGCGTGCTTTCCCCAGCACAATGCCTACATAACAATTCAAAGCGAGGCGCATTATGTGTTTGTATGGGAACGTGGAACAATGCATGCATTGTTTCACTATTTCCAACGTTCTATCCATATTCCATTTTGTTTGGCCATGGCAGCATATGCATCCCGTGTTCTAATGTATGCATTTCGTGTTCTAATTTTCACATATGAGCTATCTTTATACCTATCTTCCGAGAGAGTTGCACCTTTTTTTATAGAAATGCGAACTGATGGTGCAATAGGACGAACCATTATTCCTGAGTTGATCACAGTTATTATAACGCTTCTAGCAGCCTCGGCCCCCTCACCCTCTATTCCTCCGCTCCATCCCCTCCCTCCTCAACGCCTTGCGGTTTAGGGAGTGTTGTGACTGCAACTCTATAATTGTTAGAGGGCCGTAGAGTTAGAAAGAGTACTCCACTGCCTTTCAAAAAAAAAAAAAAAAAAAAAAAAACACCACCAACTAATACAGCTTCCGAAATTCGAATCTGCTGCTTGCTTTTTCCCTAAGCAGCGTCGACCAATTTCCGCGCTACTTGTTGCTTTCTGCCCATTTTCGCGAAACTTTACTTCACTTTCCTTGCCTATTTTCTTCATATTTCCTGTTTTTCTCTCGTAACACCATCTCCTTGGAAAGGCGACGTGGGAACCTATGTGCAGAATGTCTGGGTCAGCCGATAGGATTGTCGGTTGAAGTGGATCTTAAGGATCATATGTTTATTAGCCGATTTTCGAAAAGGTTTTTTGCATTTGGCATCGAATCTTTTTTTTTTTGCATCAGAGGGTTCCTTCATGTTACTAGCCACAGAGAAGTGTCGATGTATCAAATGTTGAGAATCACCCGCTATATTAGAAGACGCATATTTCGTTATTATCCTTTAAAAGTGAGTGACGAAGTTTAAATTGCCTCCACTCACCGATCTGCGAGTATTTGCAGATTCGATCTTGCAGTCCCGAAATGCAAGAACAACTGTTACAGAGAAGGGGGTGGGGGAAAAGTAAAATCTGAATTTGTAAAGAGGAAAGAATAAAAAAAGTAGTACTGATCTAAAAATGTATTGGCTTTATTAGGTCTAATGGTGAGGAGGGTTTTCATTCGAGGGGGTCAATAAAGTTAATAGCAAAGGGTTTCACCAGTGGTGCTCACCGTCCATTAAGGTACTGCCGTTTCGATGATTAGTTGCAACGATGTGGCACAAGGAATGCATGTGATCAACTTGATGGTGAGAAAAACAAAGTTCGCTCTGTCATAACAATCTTAACGTTCATTCCATTCAGATGGAAAGTGATATCTCCTCACCTCATTCCGTCATTCATTGATTCACTTCAGTCATCAATAGCATCGCTCACGACAGCAAAACATCGTATGCATTCATTTAATGCCTCAGTGTTCATTGAAATTATTTTGCTATGGACTTTCGGAAATGGAATTTGCGAAGTGATGCACTGAATTGTGTTGTGCCTTATCAGCATCGACTATTCATAGCAATTTCGATTTCGTAATTTGAACGTTTATAAGCGACAACGTTATACCTCAAAAAATTATAAAACTTATCACATTAGAATTTAGTGGAATATTTAAATGGAACAATAGAATTGAATATATGGCATCTTGTTTAAAAATCGAAAATTTGACATCATGTGTGTCGTTTTCTTCCGGTGATATCTTTTTTTTAATGTGCGCCCTCTTTCGAAAAGAGTTCACTTATGAAGTGAAAACACAACTGAATGGATCTCTAATTTTAATGCTATTATCTGATAAAGTAATGAATTTTTTTCGTTTGACGAATGATTAATTGATGGACTCGAAGTGATAGTGGGAAAGGAGTGTGAGGAAGAAGGGGGAACTGATGTCACAAATCTCACCATACCGTCTAGTCTTTATGGACTGTTCAGTTTAGTTCTTAGTTCTGCTAAGGGACAAAAGCGAAACGGAGGTGCGCAGATGGTGCTAAAATCACAATTTTTTGAGTTCTGCTATGGTTGCGGCAACGTAGCAAATGTGGACTGATAATTTTCCGACGTACATTGTGAAGACTACCCTCACCTCTGTAACCTTTAGTTCCAGCATATTTGATATTCATGTTTACGTTTGCTGAAGCAACTTTGTGTGGAATTCTTTCACCAAAAGAATATTCTCGAAAAAAAGATTCAACTTCATACGAATTACTTTCCAGCCTGTCCTCACCTTATTTATAAAGGGAAGAGATCGTTGACCAACGAATGAAGGAGATTTTTTTTTTTTAATGGCGGCACAGGCATTTGCATTTCACATCATTTAGGCTGTTATGAGCATAATTGGATGCAGCGAGTTGAAGGATAAATTCCTTCGAATATAGCAGCAAAGTTTTGTGAATATATTAAATGGAGCTATGTGCGTTGGCTGCCATAAACGATCGATGTGCTGCGTTTGCGCGAATGCATTCATTTTTCACACTCAGCACACCGCGTGCGCAAACACAAACACACACATACATGCATAAACACATATACATACACAAGCACACGCTCACAAACACATATAAAGGTGCACATACCCATACACGTGCAAACGCATTCACACAGACGCACACAGCTCACTCGTAAGGATACACACATATACACGAACACATCATACTCACGCAGGCACACATGTGCCATATATACGTACTCAAACGTGAGTGTGCATTCCTGGCATGCCGGTCGCCAACCTTACTATCGGATGCTTCCTCATTTTCTAGTGGGCCGTTCTGTTGAATCCACCTTAAATACGTCCTCTAGACGATTTTTGAGCTCTTCTCGTCGTTGATTCGTTGAAGGCATCGACGTTCAAAGATGAAGTGAGTCTGTGTTTTGTTCGAAGCACACATTGCGAAGAGTATGAAGAACGATGTGTTGTTGATCACCGGGCAGGGTGTACTGTGGGAAAAGTTGGCGTTGTACCACAGAACCTAATAAGGGGGAAATAATCAAAAAATCGTCTACGAAAATGTTGATTAAATTTTGTGTAGAAACCATTCGTTTATTGTTCGATGAGGTTCAAAAGTCATTAATGAATTGTCTGCTTAGATTTGTACACACACAAAAGTCGACCGAAAAGGCTAGTAGAGCAGGTCCACTCAGTTGCCGCTTAAGCAACGAGACTCACTTGAGCACCAATCGCAACCGGTTGCTGACTTGGCTAGAAGGTTTATAGCGTTGGGGGTTCTACTAGATTATTGGAAAGAATGCGCCTAAAATGCAAAATCCACGTCATGCGATTCTCCTTTTTGATTATAAATATGGCAAGATGAGATTTTATTGTCACACTCATATAAATACTTCATCTTTGAGGTGTGTGAAGGTGAGCTAAAGATTGTCAACAATGCACTTTCGAATGCATGAGTTGGTGATGTTCGTCGTTGCAAAAAGCACTACTGCATTCGTAGATTGCTTCGTTCACTTATTAGTCACTCTATTCTTCAGCTCAGGTCAAGCGTTTACTTCACCCATTTGAGCCGAAACATCAAAAAAAGGATTCCATTTCATGCTGAAGTAGTTTTTTGCAAGTTGAAAAAAGCGGATGATGAGAAAAAAAACGAAAGATTCAGTTACAGATTAGCTCGAGAGAGCATAGACAATAAGAAACTAAACAACTTGACGTGGCAAATGTACTGAGGAGTTCACTTTCCTCCCACTCCGAATTTTTTTTTCCGATCAGTTCGTTCATTCGCATGAGAAGGTTATGATGTTTGTTGTGTCCGCCGCACTTTTCACGGATCAATTTTATTTCCTATGCATCCTTTCAATTTCATGGTCATTGTGGAGTTGACAGGCATTGTCAATCGGCTATCAATATTCGTACCTTTATCTGCTGCCCTATCAGCAGCACTAGCAATCCTAGTACTTGTGTACCCGCTTCCAACTCATATGCGTGTTTGTCTACAGCACGTATATCTCTCCTCTCCAACAATTATTCTGATCTCTGTCCTTTGAATAAATAGATAAAATGACAAGCACTTCACAAAGTGATTCGTTCTTTTCGAAAATGCGGTTCAATCTCGGCACTCGCCTCATCTCCTCCTGAAGTGTTCTAGATTGTCACAATTTCAAATGCCGACGACAACGGTCGATGCGTAACAAATATTGGTTTTATGAAAGTAATTCACTAAAATGTCTTGGCTTTTGGGCATATCATGCGAAGTTATCGTCATTTATGACACTTCAACTTTCTATAGAAAGCAGCTATATCTAACGGGGGGATTGATTCTGAAACGATTTTTGAAAGGCAGCGTTTATACGGCAGGAGAAATGGGCGAAACTGAACCGTCAAAATGAATATTAGTGGGACTATATTTTGGGAAATGACCTCTCAAGAGCGCCATCTCCAAGGATCCAAGGAGGAGGATAATTCATTTTGACAGTGATGGTTATATTTTTGACTGCTGTATTATTGTGAGGTTTATCGGTACTCAATTATTAATGCGGGACAAACGAGTTATCAATCATTCAAGTCTCATTGATTATTCCATTAAACATATTCGTGTTCTTTGAAGATTTGAATTGCAAATGGCCACCGATAATGGCCACTTACACTACGTAAAGAAACATGTCGAACGAGTCTACTCCTAACATTCTTTCTCACTGTGGTGATAATTACATAAATTCTGGCAGTCTTCCAAGTACCTCAGCCTGAATCTTCAACATCCTGACAATCGCTCAAATGTCTTGAGCAAACAATACTGAAGCAATAAAAAGAGCTGATTTGCCGTCCATCATCCGGTGTGACAGAGGACGTGGTGGAGTTTTCGCTCCGAATAAACATCACAATGTGAGCGTTTTAGTATCATCTTCCGGTGTTGTCTTGATGGAATATACAGAACACCGGCCTTGATTTCGAGTTGACATTACTGGTAATGACCACGCTTTTCATGACAAAAGCATTGCTGTTATGCTTCCAGTTTCTAAAGGCCCTCGTGGCTGAATAGTTTTTTGCAGTTTTATACAACAACGCATCCTGATGAGATCATATGTGCGCGTTTGTGCAGATGTTTATGTGTGTAGGTATATAGGAGTATGTGCATGAACGCGTGCGAATTTTGTGCATGCCAGTGTGTATGTGCGTGTACCTGTTTACGTTAATGCATATGCGTGTAGGCGCTCAGGCCCAATCTCGTTCCAATTCTTCACGTTCTCTATGGTTCCTATGCATGCAAATCTCGCTGTAAATTTGCAAATGCAAATTCCTGCGCAATTGTTCGAGAAGGAGGAAGAGATGGCTTCCTCCCATGCAATCACGTAGGACGGCGAATTATCAGGCGTTCCGTGGTATATTCTTTCAGGTAGCTGATTGGCTTTGCTAGCTGAAGTTCAGTAGCCGAATCCTGCCGGCCAACGTGGCTCGTTTTCCCATTTTTTGTCATTCATTGTGGTCTTATTCTATAGGTTTTTCATCATCTTCCTATAGCGTACAATAGTGCATCCATTCACTGCTGTTGATTGTTCCAGTATTTATGCTATATATTCTCGATATTATCGTGATGAAACAGCTTCTGCTCATTAATTAATTTCATTAGCGCCCATTCATACAAAGCTGGATGTAATACTCGAAATCCCATTGACAAAGTGACACGTCGCCGCCACGGAGATTTTCCATTGCGACTGCGAACAGTTCATTATTTTTGTACCATTTCCCTATTGCTTTGAGATGAATGGAATCGCATATATCTCAGCTTTGCTGCTGACCTTCTGTTCTTGCGCGAAGGCTTTTCCATGGGGTGATTAGAAGCTCCATCAGCAGTCCAACCATTCTCCTACTGCTAGTTCATTGTGTTGCCGAATGAAATTGACATAGATATGACTCGATATTGAAAGGGAAGAGAGGAGAAGGGGAGGGGGGTGGAACGATTCCGGTATTTTGGACAGGACGTTGGTGGCAGCGAGGAGAATGGCCACCAAAGAGTCGAGGAAATGTCTTAATGAAGATGCATTCGCTTCTCAGATGGCCGCATTGTGATCGAAAAAATTTGGCTGCCTGAATCGATGGTGCGTCGCAATTTGCCTAGCATGGCATCGCTTCGTCTCTTTGCTTTCTTCGTCGCTCAAAAAAAACCGATCCAATATTTTTTGCGCGTTCCCACTTCGCCCGTTAATCTTTCTGCCAACCGTAAGACACGCGGACGATTCGTGCACGCAGACTGTTGAAATTGAGTCTTTGTCTCGGTTTTTGCCGAATAGTTATTCCAAGGAGTGACACACTGTCAATGTTAGTATAGGAAGATTTATTATACATACAGCTTATCCTATTTTCCTTTCAAGTAAATAAAGTAGCGTCGAACTACTACTTTTACATCTCCAGAATTTGAACAAGATGGCTTCATGCTCATATCAATATCCCCCTCAAAAGTTTCGCTTCACAGTGGTTTATATCATTTCCCATTTGTGGAGTTCTTAAAAACCTGGATGCAGCACCGTTTAACCATCAGCTTCATGGTCTAGCATCGTTGGTTTAATGGTTCATATATTGAAATTATTCGAAGTTTGACTTTATTTACGTTTTATCTCATATCAACAAACGAATTGTCTAGAGAAGGTGTTATAAAGCATCACAGACGCTCAGTGAATTGAATCTACTTTTCGGATGGACCATTGTTTACCGTCGTTCATACAACTAATGTCGCAAATTTTAGAAAACAACTTGCTCGTTCATGAGGCTAATACAATTGAGGATGCATGCTTATACTCTTGAGTGTTTTACCTTTCAGAACACTAATACAGGTGAAGGGCTAGTTGAATTTAGCTATTTATCAGCTCAACTTCCGTTCCACAAATAATTGTGGGAACTCCAGATGACCATAATTCATGAGCGGATAATCCTAAAGGATGATAAAAAGGCGCATTTGAAGGTTGCAGTACGTGTGTGCGCCTTGGTAACTCAAAGATGAGTTGAATACGAGAAGCAGTCGTTGAAAAGTAGGGTTGCAGGGGGAGTGAGGGGAGGGAGATTAGAAGAGGATGAGGGTAGATTCGGAAGGTTGTATGGTGAACAGTTTGTGAGCGATGCGAGGAGATTTAATCAAGACGGTTAACCGCCTTATTTTTTAAATGACTATGTGCAAGGCGAACGTCGTCGCTGAAAATTGGAAAGGAGTATAGACATTCGTGCTAAAAGGTAGTGCATTTAAAATATTCACTTTTTAATACGCAATCAGTGAAATGCGTCTATGCGAACGTTGTGCCGCAACATACACGTATACACGCTTATTCACGTGCACAAACGCTTAAGGACGTACACGCAGACACACAGAAGCACATACGCTCATATATGTATACACGCGCAGACACACACAAATGCACGCACGCTGGGGCAACAGTTTGTTTATTTGGAGGGGCAACAAGCAGCACAAGTTTTGATTTTCGGTGGTGTGCGCGTAGCACGAAGCCAATACGCACAGCACCACTCCCTATTTGATTGCATGCTGCCTTCATTCACCGAGCACGTCACATCGTCTTTAGTGTCTTTGAATGTTTTCACTCGATGGACATTCGTCTATTGATTGATCAGTTCATTTATAAGAATAGAACAATTTTCAGTAATGGAATAAAGAAGTTAACTTTCCCAGTAGTTCATTGTTCTCCTCAAAAATTTGCATCACCGCATCGTTGATTTAGATGCTCACATCACCCGAATAATCATTTTAATCATCAGTGTTATCAGTGTGAAATTTTTCTAATCAGTTGCAACTGCGATACTACATCGCAGTTCACTGATATCTTTATGTACCATCGGAGTCTTTCGTACTATTTGACATTCCGTTAAGATATTCATTGGTATATTATTACATAGTGGTTATGCCTTCGTTTTACCCATAGCACACATTGTAATGGTCGGCCTTTAACGCGAAATAATTTTTATGCATCTGTTCTGCCTAATTTATTTCGAGGTTCGCAAACATTTCTACGTTCATGAGCTTATTTGATTTTTTCCAGTTCAATTCTCCTTTAAATTTCATAGTTGTTTGGCCTATCGTCTGCTTCAACTAACCTATTTAATAACTCCATCGCTACTCCCGATCGGTCTAGCACCTCTTTGAACAGGTCTAATCTAGGCCTCCATCACCTCTTCCATGCCTCTGCCACCTGTTTCAACCGGTCTAGCGCACTTCATTTATCACTCGCTATCTTGTTTGTTCAATTTTAACATCGATCATTTTACGGCATGCGGTCAGCTTATCTGAAGTTGAAATCTATGAGGAACACACAGCAAAGTTGACGTGTTGATGTGCTTTAAGCATTGAATAATCGTACTGATTACGTTTATTGGTGTCGATAGAGCTAAAAGCGCTGAGTGTCACAAGAGATTGCTGAGGCACCTAGTCATACAGTGTAGAATCCCACCTCACCCTATCTCTTGGGCAGTGTGGGCTTTTCTTTTTCCGCAAAATTGCTTATCGTTGCGCAAACTGTCGCTACGGAATCTGATGCTGCAAAATGTCTGGCTGTGGATTCTCTTGCTATGGAATCTGTTGTTACGGAATTTCGTAAGGTAGTGGCAATGTCCTCTTTGGAGATGGAAGATCCACTCCATTGCGATAATACAAGAAAATTTCCTATTGGTATAAAGAAGCATATATATTAGCGACGTAAAAATTTTGGATGTCCAAAGTGGTCTTTTACCATGGCGTTTTTCGACTGGGCGTTGTTTATTCCCTTCAAGATAGTTCTTCACCCAGAACGCTCATATGTGGAACGTTTGAAAGAAAATCCTACAGAACTATTTAACAGCACATCATTTGTTCAGTTTAACAGGAGTTTGAATGTTCCGAATGGATTTGCACTTAAAAAAAGGTTTATTCGTTTATTCGTAAAACTCACTTAATTTGGTTACCATTGTTTGCTGTGCTAGGATAGGAATGGGAATGATATGGACTTCTACTTTTCTACTCCGCATTTATTTTTCGAAGTGAGGAGGAAATAGCCTTTTCTATTTCATAGGGGATAACATCTCCTTGTGGAATGGAGGGAACGCGCAGAGTCTGAGATTAAGAGCTGTATGGTGAAGCGTTATGGCCATCATCCCGCAAATTGTTGAAATAGGGGGCATGATTGATTGAAAGGAGGTTCGAGTAGTGCACCCAATGCTTAGGAGCTACACAACCGTTACAAGCAGCAGCTATGTTTTGGTCGCATCGGCCTTATTTTGTTTGAAGTTTTTCGATTTTACGCCAGATGTGCAGGCAGATTTGATTGAATAAAACTAAACTTTGACATGGTCAGTGATTAAAATTTTCACTGAAAAAATGATAAAATGTAGCCAATAGATAGCATGGAGTGAGGTAGAGTGGGCCAACAGGAAAGGACTGGCAAAGAGGAGAGTGGAGGAGCAGAGTAGTGGAAAAGGAGCGAACTGATGGAGACAGCTTTGCAGTCTTTTAGTGGGAAGCCGGTACACTTGTAGGAATGTAGTCAGAGACGAAATGTTATGGTCACATCGCTCCATTCCCTTGCCCATCTTGCGTCCGCGCATTTTGCTTCTACTCATTTCTTCTGAAGCACTTCATTAACCACAAAAATTCGTGCTGAGGAAATTGGGTAATACGAGTATTGAGGTGGAGAGGGCAACAAGTTAAGGTGTCATGGAGGTGGAAGGTGGGAAACTGTGCGTCATTCGCGTGTTATTTATATGAATTCTCTTCCTGCGGAAGAGGAAAGGGGGAGCGGGGGGGGGGG
>JAARMF010000423.1:62068-89156 GCA_022844705.1 Toxascaris leonina | reverse complement strand
CCCGTTCGCTTTTTTTGGATGTTAAGTGGGAAATTATAAATTAGACTATTAATCGCTCGGACGTCATGATTTCATAAAATACTTTATTGTTGCGAGGGAATTTACGGCTGCATTTTTCCCGGATGTGATCACATTGTCTTATTGTTCGCAAGAAGTGTTTCTTGCCTTTCCGCTAAATACTTCAAGCGAACATTTGAAGCAATAACTGACTAAAACGCCTTTTGCACTAACTAGAAACACAACTATGTGCTTCAGTTTCACTCTGGAATTGGAGAATCCAATCAGTAAGTTTTAGGCTTGAATTAAGGCTTGTATTATATGCTAAAATTTTACACTAGAATTTTTAAACCGTACTATAAAACTCCTAAACCTTCAAAAATAGCCTTAAATTTCGATGATATCGGCGTCTTCCCTATTTGCATGTGAAAACCGTATGAAAAAAAAAATATCGTTCACAATTTAGAGGTTAGTAGCTGACGAAAAAAAAACCCTCATCATAAAGCATATATGAAATATCAATAAGGCTCTCAAATCATGCAAAGATTAGCGTTAATGTGCGATTGCTATCAGGTTATATCTGCGCTCGACTTAAAGAAACACCAAAATTGAATAAGTAAAACCAACCGTCAATCTGACTACATTGACACCTTTACGAACTGCATAGACTCGAGCCGAAAACTCGACACATCGTTCAGCTGAAGCAGGAACTAAATTATTCGATCGCTCAATCAGTAGAGATGAAATCGTATTGGATCTATGATATTTATGGCGGAAATAACTATTCTAGAGAAATATCACTCATTTCAGTGATAAAAGCATTGCATCAACAAAAGAAATAAGCCGATTCTCTATCGCCATATCAAATTAATTGCCTCAAACAATATTATTCCAAATAGAAATTCTATTACATCGCTAATTGGCAAATATTCTAAATACTCCCAAACTTTGAATCTCAGTGATGCCGTCAGACAACAAAACTCAAATCAAGTTGGCGGAAACAACTGAAATCAATAAAAATTAACTGACAGGAAATCAGAAAGCAAACCCGATAACATTTCATATTGGAAGTTGGCAAAAACTGCTATATGCTCGTACGAAGTAAAATTATTAGCTCACTTATTACGGCATCCTCCACTGCGTGTTCCGCTTTGGCCATAAGTTTTTCCGCCTCTCGTTCTGTGTCCGTTGTACGTTCCGCAGCCGCCATACGTCGTGCCGCGTTAATCCGATAATAAAGGCGATCATGAACCTTTAATTTAAAACATAGATTACGAAATTCATCGGAAACGGATCAGCAAAAGAATGATGAAAGAGTCAAAGACTTCGAATAAATAAGATACAATCAATCCATCTCCGTCGCAGAATCAGCTTCACCCATTTGCTTCTCCGAGTTCGCGTACAATAAGACTAATGCAAAAAGATCGCACCTAGTTAAATATTTTTCCCCCACCAAAGTTCATGTATCATATATAACACAGATGCAAATATAGAAATATAGAATGAAAGCAATATGGCCATTAGTAAACCTGATTTCTCTTTAGTTGATAAGCGAGTAGCCTGGCTTGATCGTCAACCGAAAGTGAGGGGAAACTTCTGGAAATCTGCCGTGAAATTTGACGAATCGTTTCGAAATCGGGCACCACACAGGATGTTATTTTCTGAAAACGTTACACGTCATCGTTCTCGTTTCTACATTCGGATGAGAATTAACAGAAGCGATGAAGTACAACGACGTAAAACAATGCAATCGCATGTAGAAATATCTATTAAATATGTAAATTTCTAGAAATGTGAGCATGCAGTGACTAGACTTTGAAAGAATAAAGCGAAACTATTCAAAGGAGAGGCTTCTATTTGGACCGTGTAGATGTTGACTATCCTTTCCGCACTACCTCCTCTTTCAATCTCGTATTTGCATCCTTGCAAAACAATTTTTCATGCCAAATAAGGTGATGAAATACAGCAGGTAAGCTTTGCATTTATTCTTGTATTTGTATTTTTTTTTCGAATTGTTTACTGCACTGCTCTTTTCTATGTGCTAACACTGCAATTATTCGGCCAGAATAGGATTTGCCATTTTGAAAGAAATAGCGCTGAGCGCGTGTTACCGCATCACTCTCGATAGCCATCTCTTTAGCGAAGCGCCTCAGAATTGTATCGACGTCTTCTGCTTCGACTGGCTTCTGATTAGTCAATTCCAATTCAAGATCCGCTTTTTTCCTTCGCCAAACTTTAATGTCAGCCAAATAGGCTGCCAAGACTAGAACCGCAAAGAGAGCCAACGTAACGGCCGCCTCCCAAACATCAACCACATTCGGCGTTATCACTGATAGGATCTTAATTCAAGACTATTAGTTTTTAAATAAAGCAGCACAATACGTATATTTTTTTTCACTGAATAAAACGAATTCTCTCGTTTGCTTTCACTACCAAAAATTTATCTTCAACACCTCTTGTGAAAACTTTCCTAATCCATTATTAATTAAACTCTAAATTTGTTCAAAATAGGTAATAAAGCATTTGAACACAGCATTGCATTCAGCACAGATTTTTTGGAGAGCATCGAGCGAATTTGCTGCGAATAGCGCATCGTTCAATAGCGTTGTTAAATCAAGGTTTTAGTGCAGAGTGTAATTCAATCAGTTATATTGGCAATCATCTCTTCTTGCTTTATCGAATAGCCTAAAGTAAATCTGACTTTTTACTTGAAATCGACAACATCTACAAATCCAGCTAACAAGAAAAAAATCTCACCTATCGCTTGGATTACTGGATGTTTTCTCAACCTCAGGAAACTATTGCTATTTCAGGCATATGTTCACTTTAAAAATAGTGGCACTGTGAGTATTCGCAGGTAACAGAGATTGGTTTCAGACTTTATATAATTATACTAGAAAATAGACCGCCTTTGAACACTCACTGCACTTTAACAGGATTTTCGTGGGATCACAATTTTGGAAAAGGCGAAAAACTTTAGAAAAACATACGATAAACAGCCAGATATATGCGAAGCAACTGAAAATTGAGGTTACTGCGAAGACTGCAATTTCTTGGATTCGAGTGCCTCGCGGAGATGGGATTGCCATAACGCAAATCGCACTGATGCAGAGTAAATTGAACGCAGCCGAGCCTAAAAGCTGTACGATTACAATGCAAGAACAAACCGCCATATTGTTTAAAATTTCATTCTATGGAAGTATTGGACAACTTAAATGGAACCAATAAAATGCTCTGCGTCCGTCCTTTAAACTCGTCACCCTTCAATCTCTTTCGGCAGAAGTTCTTTCAGGACGAAACTACTATCGGAGATTTCCTTCAGCAAAAGTGGCGTCGCAGCCACTAAAATTAAGCAAATATCCATCTTCCACTCTCACGTTTAAAAATTACCGGTCCTATATAATATATACATAAATTTCTTGCTATACATACATACACAAATAGATTCTATTGTGAGAAGGGTGAGGATAAAAAGAGAGCACAATAGTTGAAAATAACTTCAGGAGAAGTTTCTCAGTGATTAGAGATAGCTGCCACGTGAAAGATTCTTCGGGACTTTCCCACCATGGTGTATCTGGACCTAAATCGTCGAAATCAAAAAAACGTGAATTACATAAAGCGACTGAGTTCAGATGGTTTTCCTCCGAAAAATCACATCAATTTTTTCAGTATGACAGATTAAAAATTTCGACGAAATTGAGGAAACGATGCTTGCTATCGCAATGCTATCGAAGGTGTTGCGTAGCGATCGTTTGATGCCGCTTCTTCGAGACAAAATATTAAACTGCACTAAACATTACGTGAAATCTCAAGTGAATTATGCAAGATTTCAAGTCGCATAGTGAACATAATGCAGCACATCAAATGTGGATGAGCCGCATTCAACTGCTTTTCCGAATAGGGAAGTCCCATTAGGTGAAAGTTTTTCACTCTATGTTGTCAATGAAAGTTTTTCTCGAAATACTTTTCATATAAACACCATAGTTCAGCTTTTCTGTTCTTAGATAGCAAAAAGCGCAAATGACAGACATTGTATCTGCTCACTTGTTCGTCTGTCAGTATATATCGACTTTCAGATCCACTGCAGTTTATGAACCATGTCATTATGGTAATTCAGGTCTAGTTTCGAAAAATAACTTTGTCTTTCGACCTTAGCGTTTTACGGCCCTTCCGGTTCCGTTCTTACTGGAGACATGGGTTTCATCCTCGCAAAGGATGAAAGTTTTTACAAGAAGTATTATGCCTGGAATAAGATGGATTGTAGAAAATGACAGCCTGCTCTTTACTATCGGCCTTGTTCTCCATGAACCGATTTGGTAAACGTTTAAACAGCTGATAATTTATCATAGGCATCGGCATTCTTTGAATGCTGTGAGAAATTTCAAAATGTTCCTTGTAATCATATAATGCCTCAAATGCTAAATTAGATGGTGTTGTGTTCAAAAGTCCCTATTCTTGAAAATGAGCTAAAGATTTCAAAAATGCGGCATTTATGCATCTTGAAANAAAAGTCCCTATTCTTGAAAATGAGCCAAAGATTTCAAAAAGTGCGGCATTTATGCATCTTGAATTTATCTTTTGTTGAGGAAATGTTGTTACTTATCCTATAATAATAACGATCCATTGAAAATGCGCAATCGTTATTAACCTCTTTAACTGAGAACATTCAAAGGCATTAGTGGACAAAATGCAACGGACCTACGATAGTGCCAGGACCGAGATCACCAGATTTGAACGAGTTGCCAACTATTTCGATTATCGACAGAAGTATTTCGGGTGCACTACTGCCAAGCGCCTTAAATATATCTCAATTAAATAATTATCTGTTTGGATCACATTTATTGTATTCATTATTATCATTTGGTCCTTCGACAGCACGGATTGATGTCAGGCAAAATTTCCACGCTAATGACCAGTTTCTTACTGACGTACTTCGCATTTTTCTGTTTTCGAAGGCTCGACCACTTTTTATTTTTATACAAACGACGAACGATAAGTCTATAACAATGCCACAGTCTCAATCGTTAGTCACTTATTGTCGTTACTATCTATGTTACACGCACGTTACATCATTCAATAGATTTGGCAGATTAATTTTACAACAATCACGACTAAACGACTGTTTTTATTTTCTTATTCTCCATGAAAATAGTCGAAATATAATCGCGTACCATAAGCGTTAGATTGGCGACTGTCGGATTCCATATACGAACCTCAGTGGATTCCGGCTCAGGTGTCATGAGCTCTTCTGCCACCAAACGGTTCTTTTTCGATCGTCTTAATCGCACTTTCCTGTATTTTTGACCATATTTCATTTTAACGCCTTCCTTGATTTCATTTTGCGATATTTCTATGTTAAAAAATATTCATATATTCTCAACGTTGAGAATTGCTTTAGAAGATAAAAATTTAGCGATAAATCGCCATCGTTACATAAAATATTTCACTTTCTTATGCTTCCGCTTACATCACACTCTCCACATAATGATTAATTACATTTTACAAAGCAGCATCACTCTTCATAATAGACACACCTGTCGCCTTTTTGACAACATTTTGTGTTGCTTTATATAGTTCATCATGTACCTTTCCAAGTTCTAGACATAATTCAATACATTGTGATATGATACTTCATAATCAGTAGCATTGTTAAATGCAAGACTCATGAAGGTGAATCTGTTTTTTGTTGGCGATGTGAGGTGACACAGCAAGAAAAGAGAGCTAAACCCGTAAAGCACAAATTAGAATGCCGCATTTGGGAAAGAGATGCCATTTCTTTCTGACTGAAAATTCGATTGAGCTCTCTTTTTTTCGACCAATCACCACCTGATCGTAAGAAAGGCGTCAGAGACTCTAAACACTGAGGCAAAATGATTCTGTGGGTAAAACAGGATATATGTTGATTACATGAATTTTGTCATAGCCACGTAAGTGCCACAAATATATTGGCTTTAGGCAATCAAATGAACAAAGATCAACCGTATTCGAAGGTTCCTTGCCCGGAGATTGCATATTCTTGAAACATTTATTCTCTCGATTTAAGACCTTTCTTGGATAGAAGATCCCTCTCGACAAATGATTGCCGTGGGAAAATAGAAAGACTGAAAACTTTTCTCGAATGGTAATTGCAGAAATGTTCTCAGCCACGAAATTTCTTCAGATGATGTATTTTTCCGGAGTGTTTCGTTCTCACATAGGACGAAATCGAAAGATCGGTGCATTGCATTCAATACAATATAGATACTTATATCTGAGTTGAGCAATGATTTCAGCAAGTAAATATAGCAAACATCAAATTTTAGCAAGTAAATATCAAATTCATTTCCTAAGCAAATCGCGATTTGATCTTTTCGTATAAACTATCCTTAAAGCATCGCTCTAATTTCTTTTTTTTTCAAGTCAGTCCATAAGGTGAATTTTCTCTCATGTATAATATTTCGATGATCTTTGCTAAGGAAAAGCTTTCTAAATTTTAATTTCTCTTCTCATACTCTTTACTGACTTTTTTTTTTTGAAAATCCATTTTAAGCTATTTGTCGACCAAACTGATTGCGAGTATTGTGCCGAGCATGTTGGGATGATGCTTGCGGTTGCAAACCCGATCATCACATCAGAATCTGTGCTAGCATCAGATACTAAAAGATTCGCAATGATATATATTCATATTTCAATCAGATTGGTCAATCAGAAAATGTTTTTTTTTTTTTTTGGAGAATTCGCTGTTGTTGTTTTTTTTCGTATACGCCGCAATTGGAACGGTTGTAGCGCATGATCTGACTCACACGTTCAAGCACATTTATAAGTTGAGTCATTTAATTGTTTTTGCGTTTTAGTAGGATAGATTGAGAGGTAGAAAAGAAAGATTACGCTAGATTTTTTTTTTCAAAATTAGTGACTCTAGCTTCAGTGATTCTTAAGTTGAAACCATCGAACGAATAGACAAATGGACGAACATATATACACAAACAGGCTAACAACCACAACTATAACTCTCGCAAAAAAAATGTAAACAAATTGAGAAATCATTCAAGTGGAAATTTTCCGCAAATAGGAAATAAACGCTTATCGATGAATCGTTATGGTGAGTTTGCGAAAAAGTTTGTCGTCAATGTGAAAGTAAACTGCCGTTTTCTTTTTTTTGAAATTGATGCGCCAAGCTTTGCATGAATAATTGATTTAATGGGTAAATATTGAAAGCACTTCATGAATGATAACGCATTCAAGTTGTCTCGTTTAATCATCATCATTGCTTAGGCGTCATATTTACGTATCGATAAATCGAATTCATGCTTATTATTGGAGGAAAAAAATTGGCGATTATTATTGAAATCACTATGTAAAGCAAAATAATTATTGCTTTTTATGTCATAAAATCGAAAACGGATATGCACAAACTACTTATTAAATAAATATTTCTTAGTAACATATCGAAAAATGCTATTTTGCTGGAAAGTGAAGATTTTTCGACTAGGAATGGGAGGAATTTTTACTATCATAGGTAACGAAGACAACTATCACATCCTCTCAATGAAAAAAAGACAATGTTTCTGGAAGAATTCAATAAACTTTGAAAAATTTTCTCCAGTCGTAGAGAAAATTCAGAAGGTGGCGGCTAGATAGGCGAGAAAGGATGAAAGAACGAGGAAAGTAAGAATCCTGGTCTCTTAACGATGCCATTTTCATATGTTCGCGAATGACTGAGAAGAATTTGTTAGGTGTTTGGAATACCCAGAGTTCTTGAAAGGTCACCGATTACTTTTGAAGATATAACAAAATCAAATGTCTACGTCCAACCCATTTTATCATTTTTTTTTTTCAAGCAACACATTCATAAACGCTTCTTGCGATGAAGCATGTAAGGATCATTGAACTTTCGAAAGAGCTGAAAAAAATACCTTGTAGATGAGGTAATCTTCTCGATAGAGCACATGAAAACATCGGCTGCAATAGCGACTCCTAGAAAGCAATAGAGCAAAGCGAGGAGATAAAATACGGTGGCTCCCGGTGTGGTCCGCATCGCCGGAACCAAAAGTCCATCTTTACATCGCATCGAAGTTGCATCGCTTGAGTTCATCGGCTTTCTATCTGTAGAATTTCGCTGCATAGATTGAAAGCTCATATTATTTGCAATCAAGCGCTTTTGCGAACCGCACTCGGATCATATTTTTTTTCCGCATCATATTTGTGGCAAAGATTTTATTTAGAGTTGAAATAAACGGTAAAGATGAATGTAGCTAAAAGCCATCAATTTCAATCCAAGAGTTATTTCTCTTCAAATAGAACAAAAGGTTATACGCTTCACAAATGATACAAAAGGAAGTTAAATCGAGACTCGCTGGTAATAAGAATAAATAATAAATTAAGAATAACAAACAGATGTGAGCGAAGATGTTCGTTCAACTGTTTTACTGCATAAAAAACAGAAAGTCTGCTCATTCATATACGTTCTATTTTAAAACAATTTGAAAGGAGTTCCACAGTTGTATGTTTATAATTGCAATCGGAGCGTGAAGTAATAATTATTTGCTGCATTTAGCGGCATATATGTGCTAATACTTAATTTATACAAAAAGTTTATTCTCTTTAGCGTATATTAAAGGTCAATATTTCTTTGTAATTCATAGTTGATAATTGTATTCGTTTTAATGCCAAAGTTATTTTTGGCGTTATTTTCCGACGTAATTCGAAATATTCTCAGATGAAATCATTTTCCTAATAACTTAGTGGTTAGTGAGTGTCATGAAAAAAAAAATTTCAAACTATCCGCTAATGTATGATATGTAGAAGCTTAAAGTGGAAGTGAAATTTATTTTGAAATGAAAAGAGATAATTACTTTGAAGTGAACGATGAACACCGGAAATAGAAGCATTGAAATGAGTGAGTATGTCTCGTGAATGCATTGCTTTATTTACAGAGCCGAAAAGAACACAAACTCTAACGATCCATAAATCAATAGAACGCTATTTGAGATACGTTAGTAAAGTGGTGGCCTCGGCACTATGTACAAATAAGTCATATGGGCCATTTTCTTTTAGGTTGCGCTTGTTGTGCAATATATGTTGATTCGAAAGGAGATAAGTTTGATTCGAAAGGACGCCCAAGGAGATAAGTTTCTTAAAATATTCCAGAAGCTAGAACTAGCTCGAAATTATAGCGGTTTTCGCAGCTTTTCTCAAGAACATGATCAACTCACACAAATTCCTATCACCAGCCATTTGCATTAATTCGCTCTCTCAGATATTTTAAATACTCCTCGATGGCAGATATGCGACAGCAAAAAGTAGATGTAAATCGAGGGCCATATGGCATTACGAGGATCTCGCTCGCGTCGCCAATGGCTAATGCTTGCTTCATAGAGCGAGTCGGTTTATAATCGTACTATCGGTAACTCGCTATTCAACGTCAATTCTCAACGATTCCTCTCGGAAATTCGAAACCGTTCTCCAAACAACTGTTCAATATTTTACATTTCACAAAATGAGGTCAGATAAATGAGCACACTAGGATAGCAACTCGCATGATAGGTGGTCATTATTTCTGCGGTCATCGTACGAAGTGACTGCTCACATCGGTCATCATGTTTCGGACATCATCGTTCATATGGTTCCGAATGGGGAAAATATCGCTCAATTTGAACTCTTACCCATCCAAATTGAAAAACAAGCTTATTATCCACTCTCAAGGGGATGCAATCAAGCGCAATTCCAATTGAATAACGTCTTGTGTGAGTCCATTAACGGGCAGTCAATTATATAAAACAGTACATTATTGCCACTGCATATTCGAAACTACCATATATATATATATATATATATATATATATATATATATATATGCTTTCATTTATTTATTTATTTATTTATTTATTCGTTCCTTTATTTATCCAGTTTCTGAAAACTTGGCCAATAAAGTGAAGAGCCCAAATATGACCAATGCATTGCAATCAACTATTGAACGATTTCATATCACAAAGCTTTTAAATCATCTTGAGTATTAGCTTTTAAAGCAGCTTTAAAACATCTCAAAGCTTTTAATGCATCCTATGGATCTAGTATCTGAAGAATCTGTGATTACAAAAGATTTCTATCATATGTGATGCATTAAAACAACATTATAATAGAAGCGGCAAAATTCAATGAACTGCTCTAATTAGGCAATACAGAGATAAATGTAATGACATTCGATGATGTTTTTTTCTTCAAATGTTTGTTATGGTGAAGGCATGACTTCCTTATGNTATATATATATATATATATATATATATATATATCGACAGAAGTCACAAATCGTTGATATGATATGTGCTCTTGCAATCCTACTGATTACGCCAGCTAGTTTGTTTTTCTTATTTGCCAACTAATAATAAAGTATCAATTTCTCTCTCAACTGCACCAAGCACTCATAGAAACTTTTCGAGAAGGATACAAAATTCAGCCGATTCTACGTTTGCATTTATTAAAAATTTCCAACAAATTCTAAACGCTCCACACATTTCTCAATTTTGTTGAATCGACTTAACATTGTGTAGGCAACATTCGCATACGACGCAAATCGTACTCATAAAATTCCTCAGTTCAAAGTTTGATGCTTCACAAGTGGAAATTGCCAGAATATATCGACAAATAAATATGCATATTAAAACGTATATATACAGGTACATAAAGATATGACCTTTCCATAACTTTCGTCCGAAAGACAAAATTACAAAAGCGTATAAAAATGACACAAAGAAATGTCTATCGCTATTAGAAAGATTACACAAGTAGAATTTACCAAGAAATATGCTCCAAAATGCTTGAAGAATATGAGAAAATCTTCTTCTAGGCGCAAGCAATTATGTGAACCGTAAAAATTGATAACAATCACATATATCGATAGAAATGATGATAGAATAGGATATAGACAATTACTTTTTAGGTTTTAAGCCAATACTCACAAATTTTTGTTAGCTGAGCACGCATATGTATTGCCGCCAAAGTGTAATTGCAAAATGCGCTCATAGTCATGAAAGGAAATACTAATAACCAATGATCACTAAAAATGCAGCTTGCAGTTAACGGTCAAAAAGCTAACAATCCTGTCCATTAGTTCTCATAGCGGAAAAAGACAATATGCTCACATAATGGCGTTTTGTTCATATCCGCACTCTGTCTTCAAATGAATTTTCCAATCTACAAAGTTTTAGACGGATCTAGTAGAGGCAAAGAATTTTGCGAATATTAAAATAAATATCGTTTGTAGATGTATTATCGATAGAAAATTCAGTAAAACTATTTAAAAAGGAAATGTGCATGAAGAGCGTTTCTCTTCACTACAACCAAAGAATCAATACGAATTCTGTTGAGCGCTATTTGTGAAGCAAAATGATAGTGAACACGCAAATGCGCTGAAATTTTTTACATGATTTCTCGCTGATCGAGTAATGCTATTATTGCAGTAGAATACACTTTTTGTCTCCTAACTCGAAATGCTGAAACGAATCCGGTTTATTTTTTGCTATATACTAGAGTATCATAGCACCTAGAAGCCCCCAAAAAGTGTAATAGTATAGCATCAGAAAGCCCCCGCCATCTACACCATAGTAATCTCAAGAATTATTTCTATAGTGTTTGTAAGACTATATCTTTGCTGCATTGTCAGAAAAGACCGATTGGACTGTAAGATGGCGGTAATTAGCTAAGAAACACTAAAAAATAAACAACCATTATCTACAGTCATCAATCATTGCTGGAAGGATTGAATAATTGAATGACCAAAAAATTTTACATTCATCTTTTATCAGAAGATTTTTGAAGACAACAATTGCGAAAAACTGCATTTTTTTTTTCTAGCACACTCGCTAAAATTTACGAAAATTACAACAGTAAATGTGGAGAAATTAGGAAAAGAATCACATCGAAGAATGCTTGACGTTCATCATTGATTAGTGAAAAACTTTTCCTACTGACTTAAAAAATGATTTTTCTGGAACGAAATTACTGGAACAGGAAAAGAACCTACTACTGCAGAACAAAATTCATTACTGGAGAATAGAATCTATTACTCAAGCATTTGCAATAATGTAGTTTCGGCTAACATGGCAAGTACAGGTAAATACACGGCCCAATCTATTGAATGAATATGTACAAGCGACGACTGAGTCAACGACAATGGCAAATATTAGAAAACGCTTCAAGAAGAGGGTTTAAGAGCAGAGTGATTGCAGAGAATTATGATAGAAAGTAAATGAAAATCGTTTCTTCGCAGAGCGTCGCTGTTATTCACGATGCTCAACTTCTGCGTTTTTGCCTAGTTTTTTTATCCAATTGTGCAAAATCTGTTTAAATAGCGTATTGAAAAAAATTTTTGCATACACATGTATGAATCCGTTCGTCTGATAGTTTCAGCTCGGAAAACACTCAGACATTTCTCGGATACTGCCCCCAAACCAGTCAGACACTGCTCAGAAACAATTTGGGTACTACGCAGAAACTACCCGGAACACTCAAAATCTACTAGAATACTACACAGAAACTATCCGGATGCTAAAACAGAAACTATTCGGACACTGCTCTGACACTACTTCGATAATATTCGGGAATACCTGGGCACCGTTAGGAGACTACTCGGATGCTGCTCAGAAATAACCCAGACACTGATCACAAACTACACGAATACTATTTCGGAACTGCTCTGATAACACTCGGACACTACTCAGAAACTACTCGGACACTACTCGGGAATTACTCGGACATTATTCGGAGACTACTCAGGAACTACTCGAAGACTACTCAAAAGCTACCCGGAGACTATTCGGATACCGCTCAGAACCTACTTGGACGCTACTCGGACACTGGCCGGAAAATTTCCAGATACTCCTCAGAAAATACCCGCATACTACTCAGAGATTACTCGGACATTTATTAGAATACTACTTAAGACCTACTCGGACACTATTCAGAATCTGTGAGGATACTAAACAGGAATTACTGGGATACTATCCGAAAACTACTCGGACGGTGCTTGGACACTACCCGGATACTACCTGGGAACTGCTCAGACACCACTCGGAGACTTTCGGACACCACTCAGCAGCCGCTCGAATGCTACTCAGAAACTTGGATTCTGCTCAGAAACTATCCGCATACTACTAGAGACTACTCGTACACTTATTAGAATACTACTTAAGATCTACTCGGACACTATTCAGAAACTAACCGGATACTAATCAGAAAATACTCGGACGGTGCTTGGACACTACTAGGATACTACGCGGAAACTACACGGACATTGCTCAGACACTGCTCAGAAACTACTCAAAAACTACTCGGTTACTACTCGAATTACGGTCAAAAAAGACTCAGATTCTGCTCTGAAACTACTCGGATACTATGCGAATTATACTTAAAAACGGCTTGGATACTACTCGGAAAGTGCCCACAAGTTTCTGAAGGAAAGGTTTCTAATATAAGAAAAATAACTAAAGTTACTAGAACGTATGTATATAGCATAAAGTCAGTATAACAATCAGTACATAGAAGGATAAAAAATATTTTGAATATAACTTGAAGCACAGCGACGTCCTGTTTGTCATTTTCTCACAAATCCATCAACTTCCAAAGAGTTGTAACCATTTAAATGTTGGAAAAACCTGCATATATTTTGCGCTCGTCGTTTTTTCATTTACATCTATTCGGCTACAAAAAGTGAAACTTTTGTAAACAGTTCGTTCCAGTAGAGTGTCAAGTTAATTAAAACATTAGGACATTTTTTTGCGTATCCATCATTTATTGACAGCTTGTCAAGTGGTTTAGTCAGGTAGATGAAATATAAAAGTGCATATCGCAGCATTTCATCTCCTAGCTTCTTCAACTGTTTTACATACGAGACAAAATTCGTTTAATTCAGCTATCTTTTGATGCCAAATACATTAGCACCATTCAGCTCTAAATTCAATGTTCTTCCTTTTTTTTTTTGTGCATAAAATCGCTACTATGAGTAACTAGTAACTAAGTGCTAAAATAATCTTTTAAAAAAAAAAGATAAGCCTAATTTATTATATCAATGCCGAGTAAGTGAACCAAAGAGAGATGAAATAGGGAGTTTAAAATGTTATTCAATGCGCTGACGCTCATAATTGATGTGCGCGTGGAGTGTGGGTTTTTATTGTGCAACTAGGTGTGCGAGGTAAGGTGTTTGTTGGCTGAGAGTGCCGCGTTTACCGCTGAAGGCTGCATTGTGAATCTCTTGCTTCATGATTCAGACGATTCTGGTTTTTCTCGTGCACACATTTCACCTGATTGCCAATGTTGCAATCGGCATACACACTACGTCACTATTCCAACATTAACCTCTTTGCATTTGTCACCTCTATTATATACTGCGATGCACTTTTCGATTGATTTTAAATTATTGTGAGGTTAAAATCGTATTGATCTCGTTTCAGCTTGCTTTTTTTTTTGACGAATAAAGTGGGTTATTGGACGAGAAAATGAAAGCAACAGCTAGCAATTCGCACACATATGTGATTTGTTTTCTACGTATTAGGTGAAAAGGTTGAAGAGGATATGAGTGTGGCTTTAAGTCGTCATTCATTTTGGCATAGAATGACAAAAAATAGCAAATGGGAAGCATGTCAGGAGACCTGGCACAATGGGAGTTTTTCATTCCTGTATTGATCAGATTAATCGCTGTCACAATTNCCCCCCCCCCCCAAAAAAAAAAGGTAGATAAATAGATGCTACAATATATTCATATTCGAAACGACCCGACCGGTCCTAAAAAAACCTTCCATAAAGCATCCATTTCTCGGGCCATGTTGCAAGGAAACAGGACAAAATGTGACCCAACATGTCGTAAGATGCACGCAGATAGATAAGGCAATTTAATTATTTATGACTTCTGTAGAAGATGATAAAATAATCTAGAGTTGATGTAAAGGTCAACATATGAAAAGGATCACACTCAATTAATTTTGTAAGTTNCTTGTCATAATGCACTTTGCACGTGCAATTTTATAAAACCATATTGCTTTCTCATAGATTCTAAAAAAGCGCATTGAGACTCCAATAAAATGAACAGCAGTGAAGAAACTCATCAAAAACTGAAAATGTAATGAGCAACTTCTTTTCTATATCATTAGTTGAGTTGGAAAAATATGCCCAATAAAGAGAATACGGATTTTGCACTGACCTTTGCTTGTAGTTCGAAGGTTCATTTGTTATCATAACCTGTTTAGGTTTCACCTCTCGTTCAACGGTTTATTTTATATTACAATTTGCTATGCTATATGCTAGTGATATTACTTAATTATCTGCAAACATTTATGAATGAACAATTTAAGCTGAAAAAAGCATAAACGTTCGTTGCAATTTGCAGCATTAACGAAATGAAATGCTCATTTTTCAATGTTATGCCGTCGTAGTCATTTCGCAACATTATTGACTGAATAAAGACTGAACTTTGTTCTTCCAGAATAGTTATTCTAACTGTCTTCTAGATTTTCTCGATTTATTGGATTGACTTTGACATTGAAGAAAGCATTTTTCAATGAGGCAGTTAACAGTGGTGTTGTCTTGACTCCCTAATTAATGTTAAGTTGAAAAACACAGCTCCAAGACTGTATCCCGAGGCTATTTCTCGAGTGATGCCGAGGTCTCGGCACACATCACTTTTGAAGTTGCATTCATATTAGCGAATATCGAGGCCACATCGTTCCAAAAGTGGAAAAAGCAACCTCTGAGCTTATCGCCATATTTTTGCAAGGACCAGTGCCCCATTCCTCCAATATTTCATTCTTTGACTCTCTTTTGCATTCATATTAATATTTTCGATAAATCTGGAGCGCTCTAAAGTGGTCAAAAAGTTCGGCATCAATATGAAAGAAAATCTTTCTCTTTTATGGAAAATATCGTTCAAAAAGCAATTCAAAATACCGTTGCTGCCAACTGCTGATCCTTAGAGTTCTATTATTGTTTCGGTTTCTATCAAGATTTCGGCTGATAAATATTGCTATTTATGTGACTTAAACGATGAATAAACGGTGCATTTCTTATGACACAAAATTTAGACGACAAATAACTCATATTTCTAAGACAAATTACTTTGTATCATTCCATTCTGTAATAGCGAATGTGTTGACTGAGCAATTAATAGTGACTTTAGAATACTTAATAGACTTTCTTCAATTGGTTGGTAATAGCAGCCGAATGCTCCATTTAGCTGACGTTTCATATGCAAAATTCTGTAAGCAGCATTCAGATTATCAAGCAAAATGAATGGCTCCTTAAAGGCTTAGTAGTTTCGGCTCATTGCTACAATGAGTCATCATTCAATCAAACTGTGGGCGCGTCTTAAAATTCGAAAACGCAGCTCTCTTTTTTTCTGCCCAAGAATTTTGATCAATGACTGATATCACTGAAGCAATTTAACAAATGCATGTGTTGGCATGAGTGGTTTGCACGACATGCATCTTTTGAACTCTATCGACGAAATCAATAGTCGTAGCAGTTTATAAAACACTAGAATGCGGTGGAAAAAATATTCACCAACACTGGATTTGAGAAAAACCATCTTATATGGAAACGTAGGGGAGTTGCACTTTTTGGAGCGATGGACCTTTAAACATTTTCAAGTTTCGAGGACACCAGGAATTGTGGAAATGCTGAAAAAGACAACATAGAATTAAGGGCCTGCTCTAAAATGTGATGAAAATAAGGTTTAGCCGGTAGGGAGTGTCAAGTTCTGCGTCAAGTTTCATCGGACAAGTTAAAGTTCAGTTTCCGTTGCCGCTTTACTAAGCCTCAGGCGATCCAATCCTCTCGAGAGTAACAAAAACCAATGAAATCGTTTCCATTGAGCTTAAACCATTACAAGGCTCAATATGTTTAACAAGGCTTTTCACAGGTTTCCGATGAAGTCCATGTTTATAACATGCCCAAGCATTTAGCATTTTAGGATAAATGCGAAGGCAGTACACAAACCAATATTGTGGGCACGTAATTCAGCTGAACACAGCGGTGAATGTGGAATGATGGAATCTGATAGCCTGATGTTCTACAAAGTTTGAAGCATGCCAGTATCGGTTACATCCTTACTTTAGGGACTGCAATGAACTGATCTCAAAATTGACCTGGACTCAAACATGGCCTCATCTAGATATTTTGAAGCCCTGTTGGTACTTTCAAAATATACATGGTAGCAACGCATGGCACACCTATCGGGATTGCTTTATTGTTATACGAATGTCTATATTTTTAGAAGTAATAAAAATTCGTCGATTTACGAAACCATCAAAACTGGAATATCCATATCAATCAAAAAAAATGTTTATTACGAAAAACTTATTTCTTTTGATTCATAAATTATTTTCGCGAATTTATTTAATTGTTTTCGACTAAATCAAAATACATAAATCTGATCATTTTTAAAAGTTCATAATGGATTTCCTATTTTAGCAGTTTTAGTGAAATTTTTCCTGAAAATTCAGTGAAAATGCATTGTATTCAAACAACTAAACAATACGATGAGTCATCATCAATGGAATCACAGCTTCGTCTTGCTTCTTGTTGGTCTAGAAACGCTCCTAAATCGTCATCATCAATTCGCAACGCCTATTTTACTTAGTTGTTCGCATAACTGCTATCGCCGCCTAACTGTTCGCTTGTGACTTATCTTTGAAAAGTGTTTAATTTTGCTAACGATTACAAAAATAAAGCTTCGTGATCAAGGAATATAAACACTAGCATCCAATTGAAATATGCTAAAGAAAACCTAATCAAGTTTCACGCTAAGAAAAAAAATGTCACATTCGTGAGCAACCAAAAAGGTGACATTCATTCATTCAAGTTGTATCGAAATGTAAAACAAGCCGGGAATCATGACTGAAACTAATAAGAAATAGGCAACGACTCGCAGGTCAGTTGATGGTCTGCATGGATAGCAAACGGATAGAAGGACTTGTAATGAACTATAAGGTGGTTGAGATGACTAAACTGTTGTTGCACAGTGGATGACAGCTGGCGACTGTGTGACCCATCCGCTGGTCACAACAACCACTACGGAGTATTGAGCGAGCGATGTTTCAACGCCCTTTGAGTGACACATTCGAACGAGCTGCGACCACACATGTCGCTCCTCCTCCTTGCACAAATAATTCAGCCTAGCCCCCTGATCTGTCCTCTCTGTGAATCGGTGATCTTTCTTCTCGTTCTTTCCACATCTCGTTATCGATTCCCTATTAAAGCCTCTCTAAAATTGGTGCGTCCTACCGAACACGCTCTGCATAGGACAATCAGGCTGCCAACCATTCGGGTTTTATTGACGTTGCGTCCACTCGGCCTGACGAATGTTACCGCGCATTGTTCACTAGCCCTTAGCCAAGCCCTATCATCACACTCATGAACACTCATTCGCCTCAGTCCCGAAGACAAAGGACGCATTCATCGTTCCACTAATTTTTAATTTTTGCTCAAGTGCCCCATAGAAAACGCTATCAAATCTGCTGCTATGGTTTTGAGCAAACAGCTGTGATTTAAATGCGGCCTACACTCGAGTTATAGCATCGTCAGTGCGAAAAGGGACATTGGAGCAGAAAGAAGAGGGAGCAGCTGTGATATGAAGTCCAATTTCGTTGACGTTTCGGTTTGGGTGTTAGCTGTTGCCCATAGTTGTCTCTTTCGTCCGCATAATGATGATGACGTAAAGATGCCATAGCAACAAGGCAGCATCTGTGGCTGCTATGTATCCTAGAAGCCACGAGTGTCCGTATCTGTTTCCCATTTTGAAGTGTGCACCTTTCTAGCTATAAGTCTCGGCGATCTGCAGAGTCTGCTCGCTAAGCAACATTATATAAAACTGCCAAAATTACTCATCATGACCTTTGACTTTCGTCCTATATGTTTGCCAGATTGTTTAAATAGGTACTCTTCACAAGTTTTCCTTGTTGATTCCATCTGAATCTCGAATGATGAATTTTTGTGGAATGACTAAAGCAATTGTGTGATAATCACAAACGATATCTGTGATGACTTAACCTTCGGGATATTTTATGTTGGGCAGTGTTGTAGAATGACCACGTAAAGTGTTGCTATATTGCTTCCACTGACTATTGCACAGTGCTTTCATTCACTTCATGCTGACGTCCACAAACCATTCAAATTTGAGACTAGTGTTAAGGAGATCTTGTGAGTTGTTATTTGTGATTATCAAATGAAAACAACCATTTATCACATCAATTTTTTGTGCTGTACTTGTACCAATACCAGGTACGGCATGGTATTGCACCAAATTTAAATTCGCAAGTACAGTATAAGTACAGTAGAGCCTAATTGTTGGAGGGCGATAGAAGGACAGTACTGTACCGATTTTTTGGTGAAAACAAGGATTGCATCTCAATGTAGATCTGAGAAGCTTCACCTACACTTACCAGTCATCTTTGCCTTAATTCCCTCCCTCTATCCCTCCCCACTTCCTCCCTTCTACTTTGCTAATTCGTATAGATGCTATCAAATGCAAGATACCTTATTATGTATTTTAAGATTCCGGATAACAGTAGTCCTGTCTACCGTCCGAAGAACGATCCANCGTCCGAGGAACGATCCATCTTTCACCTTCAGCATGGATTGTGCTAATATCACAAGAAATGTAACAACTTTCATTAAACTAACAGCTTTTTCACCTCTATTATAGGGCATCTGATCTCCATTTCTGTTACCTAAGAACTGATGATGCCACTACATTGTAGTTTTCGTACTGTACTTGTACTATTACCAGGTACAGTACAGTATCATACCAAATCAAAGTTCATAAGCAGAGTATGGTACAGTATACCATGCTTTTCAGAGGGCGGTAGGAGAACAATATTCTATCGATGTTTTGGAAAAAGATATACTTAAAATGTATTTCATCCGAAAAATTTCGTGAAAGTGTAAATGTATTTTTGTATTTTTAAGTAAGAGCGTTTGGGCCCGAAGTGACGCTATCCTTTGCTGTATGGGATGAAATGTTGATTGAAAAAATTAAAGGCTGGAGTTTCTATCATAGATGTTCAATGGGGTCCATAAAAGTGAGTAACTATTTTGCATTTCAGGCTTGTTTTTATTGTGTCTCAAGTTATTTTTGATGGGGCAATTCTCATTCTCATCTTTCAAATTTTCATGGCTCCATCCTCTTTGAAAAGCTATTTTATATTCCATGCCAGCAAACGAATTCTGCTCCTAAGGGAAGCATTTATTGGGGACTTTCTAAAAAAAATTCAACATTTTACCATTGCAGAGATATGAACAGTAAATGAAAGAGCAGAAAACAGAGTTTATGTCCAGTCTTTATTTCTTCAGCGAATGCTTTTCTTCTCAGCATCGTGCTGTCTCTAACATGGTTTTTCCAAATGACTACCCCTCAAGATGCATAGAAGCAAGGTAAATATCACAGCTTATCTCATCCGGTGCGGAAGTTACGAAATGCTCCAGGGAGGCTGTAAGTGCCCGCGATGTGATGACCGCAAATAATCAGTTGACTTTGATGAAAGCACTCAGCGATCAGAAACGATCCGTAGAGTGAAGCATGCTGTCAAAAACGACTGGTTGATCAGAAGATACCACACAAGATTTCTAGGGTTTGGACGGGCGTACGATAAGCGTGAACAATCGCCTTAGCGACCACAGCCCAACGATAACTGCATCCGTCTCGTTTTTGATGAAGAAAATGCCGATTTCATTCTGGAGCCTGTTGAGCTTATTTCATTGACTTTTTGAACCTTTTCAGTTGATGACTGCACTATTTTGACGGCTTTTGTTCGTTCTGGTCATTAATAATGTGACCATTCCTATCGTCTTCAAGTATATAAATAAAAACTCTAGATACAGAAAGAGCAGCATTAGTATTGTACTTTTGGAGTCAAAATACTTGGTAAAGTATTCCACCAAACTTGAAACTGCAGGTACATTAAAGGTACAGTGTAATGGGTATTCGGAAAGGTGGTAGAAGTACAGTATTATAGCATTTTGGAAGCAGAAATATAAGCACAGTATCATGCTGAAAATTTATGTATAACGTCATCACTGCTAGGTAGATCATCAGTTAGCGTAAAATTTTCGTAATAACACTCCTCAAAGGTTTTCAATCATGCTGTTATCGCCGAATATTACAAAGGGGTTAACTCATGCTGGTCTTCAGAATAGCTGAAATCAAAATCCGTAGACCAACGCTTAACGAAACACTTTTCGGTCCAAGGATCAAGTCTTGCGCTCTCAGAAATATGCGTTTTTCGCCTTCCGCTCTAGGTAAGAATGAAAAAAAAGAGGATAATAGGAAGAATGGTGGGAAGGAGAGTGCGCGAAAAGAAGTTCAGACTGTGAAAAAAGTACACTTTGCCTTGTCCGCTCTGAAGCATGGAGTTAAAAGCAACGGTCCAGCTCATACTAAACAAAAGCATCTGCAAAAAATTCTCGTTTATCAGTAAAAAAGCTCATCGTCTGCTGGGAAAAAAAACTAAATTCACTGATAATGAGGGAATCAAATCGACACAGTAGTGAAAAAAAATTGACGCGGAAAATCTGTCGCCTCATCGCAAACATCCGATGGCGCCTCACAATGAATACATTTTAAGAGGCGAAAAATCAATGAATTTTCACAAATTGAATGCTCTCCTCATGTTCGTTATAATTTAAAAATTTGCAACGAAAATAAACACATAACACGCTTAATTAATAGATATATAAAATACTTCGTAGATATGCGTATATTTTAATGTTATTGCTACG
This sequence comes from Toxascaris leonina, assembly GCA_022844705.1. Taxonomy (NCBI): domain Eukaryota; kingdom Metazoa; phylum Nematoda; class Chromadorea; order Rhabditida; family Ascarididae; genus Toxascaris; species Toxascaris leonina. Next base: position 67,418 of record JAARMF010000423.1, on the reverse strand, counting down.
GCTATAAGCTAGATCTATCGAGTAAGCTGAATGGAATGAAAAACCTTTCAAATGACAGTTGACGAATTTATCACATTTGAAATGGTTTACTAAGCGATCAAAGAACAACAAGATGAACTGGCCATCGAAGACAGAGTGAAATTATTGTAATGAGGCAAGAAACAAAAAAAAAGTGAGATAGAGTAATCTAACAACTTTGTAAAAGTTTGTGACATAAGGCTCATGACATCATCAAACCAACTTGAGCAGTTGCAACGCAACAACTATGGCATAATCGCTCCTACTCCGGCTCCGCTTCATTACAAAATATCGTATGATCTGTTTGAAGAATGTGGTCATGAGACGCTCATGTCGTATGTTGAATGGTCGTCGGTCGGTCAGGTCAAATTATATATGAACGTGTCATCCCACTTGCGATGACCTTGTGAAACGGTCACTCTACGAGAACAGCTATAACATCTCAATTTTCAGTGTGTTTTCTATGGCTGAAAAGATATGATGGTAACAGTGATGTTCTAAAGCAACGACGCATCTTGCGTTAAGTCTTAAAAAACCTTACGCAGCTAGGACAAGCTTAGCAGTTTGTTCTAGGCACTTCAGAAATTTACCCTATCGGATGTGAGAATATTTTCGCCATTCATTCGAGCAATCTGGAATTGGTAGTTTTTGGAGGACCACTTATTCTTATAAGCAGATTGATGAAAGGATTGCTTTGACAATGTACTATAGCATGACGTTACCTAAAATTTTCTGGAATTTCAATTCTGGCTCCGGAGTTCCAGTGTTTATCGAGTTCCAGTTTAACCTATTGAAAAACCTCAGTGGGTACAACTCCACTTATTATGATGGGTATTCTCTCAGTGCAACTCAAACAATTGGCATCATTTGTGTCATGTCTTGTGTTACTACCTGAATCATGAAAAAACCAACATTTATCGACAGAGCGTCATTTTGTTGCACAAATGCTACAATGAAGTAATGTCAATTTAGTTAATCACACAATAATCGCAGTGAAAAAAAAAGTATAGAAATACTGCATTAAAGTGCACATTTTCATGAAAAAAAGATTATAGGATGCAAATAAAAAAAAGTTATCTTAAGGAAATAGACTGTACACATCTGAGATCAATGAAGCTTTAGTGTGCAAGACGTCGGTAGTCAGATCTTCAATTAATAATCAAAGTTACAATAAATAATAAACAATAAAACAACTATTTAAGAAAAAACGAAAAANNNTTATAGGATGCAAATAAAAAAAAGTTATCTTAAGGAAATAGACTGTACACATCTGAGATCAATGAAGCTTTAGTGTGCAAGACGTCGGTAGTCAGATCTTCAATTAATAATCAAAGTTACAATAAATAATAAACAATAAAACAACTATTTAAGAAAAAACGAAAAATTTTTCGTCGGAAGTTACCGCTTCATAATTGTGTTTATTGCCATAATTTTTGATTCGAAGCCGCAAATTGTTTCGGCGCTTTCGGCAGGCCTTATATTCCGATCGTTCAAGCGCCAACCTCAGGAGGTCGAATATTACGGGACGATCGAAATTTCGACCTCTCGGATTTTGATAGGAATTTTGACGCATTCGATCCCTATCTGTAAAATATAACCATCCCAACACTCCTTTTCCTTAATGACTGCAGGACATTGCAAGGCTTCCACAGCGGCCTACGCGGATGCCCCGTATAAACCCTAGAAAGTTCATCGTTTTCGTCGGGGAATCATCCATCTCATAGAGATCGTGCATCACACAAATAAATCGAACAATTCAAATTCCTCAGCACAAACCAAAAAATTTAAATATTTAGGTGACGAATGAAATTGACGGTTGAACGATCGAGCAATGAAGGTTGTTTAGTTTTCGATCGAGCAAGGTTAATTCTGCTGTGATTTGAACGAAAATATGAATTGAAGGCCATCAAATGACCGAACACCAATCATCACAAATCGACGTTTAGTAAAATAACACTGTGCGGAAGGAACCGTGCAGAAATATCAATGAGTCATTTTGCCGATTGATGGATTAACGAATAGCTGCCTTTCTTTTAATGACACGCAAAAAGAAAAATAGCCGAAAGTAACTTCCTCGCGTCAAAAAAAAAAATGCAATTGTATGGATAATTTAAAGACTCGAAAATCGATTTTTCAAGCATTATATGCCAGTAAGTTATTTTAAAAAGCATATTTCAAGTCAACAAATCACAGTTGGAACTGTGAGACTGAAACACTGTAAATTACTCGAAAAAATATAGGTCCTGTAAGCGTTTTTCTCATAAATTTTTGTTAGCTAGTAATGATACGAATCTTTTCCGAGCATAAATAAGAATATCTCCGCAAACGTGGGTACAACAATTGGTTTCTATTCCGATTGCATGGCTTGAGAAGGCGGAGAAAAAACTTACAAGACCTGTGGAAAAAAAAACACTAGCAACTCCTGCAAAGAATCCAATACGAAGTAAAAACAAATAAAAGTATGAAAAAGAAGAAAAAAAAGCAGCTAATTTCTCAATATGACACCGAATTCACTGTAACCTATGAGGATCTAAACGCAAGAAAAAAAAATCACAAAACACATATTGTACCATAACCAAGGCGCTCATTTAGCGAGCGCAAAAGAAAAAAAAAATTCAAAATTGAACTGCAAAAAAAAAATCGGATAGTGGATTTAATTGTCGATTTAGAAAGCGCGATTGTTGATAAGAGAAAAAATAACGTCGATTAATAGCATAACGCATCTTCTTAAAAGTACAGTCACAGTAAAAGTAATTGAGTGAGCAAAATTAATGATGACAAGAATTTGCAAAAACCGAATAATCGCAGTGGATTTCTCTCGACTAAATATGAGACATAATATTCCATAAAGAGAGCATTCATAAAATAAATAAATAAATTTTTTATCTCGTAACATTCCTCTCACCAATGATGACGATTGAATTTCTTCTAAACGCTCTCGCTTTCAGTAATTCCTTCTTGCTCTCTTCCATTCAGGAAAGACAAATCTCTTTTATGCTTTTGAAAAGAATTAAAGAATAAGCATCATCATCGCATCATCTCCTAACGAATAATGAGTCTTATTTTTGTTAGAGATCCAATATCGAAACTAAATTTAGTTGCTTTCTTCGCATCATTCATAATAAAGCCCAATTTAGCTATATATTACTGGTCGGAGAATAACACTTCAACACTTATAGATCACCATCAGATAGTAAAATAGGAAATGTTACGAAATACATTTAAATATGCACATAAAAATATGCAATAAATGCGAAGTAGTGAGATTGCTGACTAGAAATAGAGATCAGCTCTGTACAACTGGAATGGATGACGAAGTGGCTTTGCAGCGTTCAGTCGATGAACCTGAAACGATAGCAGCTAGTGAGCGCACAATTAACTGCAAAAAATGTTTTTCATTTGAAATGTTTCATTATGAAATTGTCTTCTGAATGATCCATTAAAAAATTCATTCCATATATTTCATTTGCCCTCAAAAAATTTCCCCTATTTTACAGAAATTTTTTTTTTTATCAAAATTCGCTTTTTGTATTGCTTTTTTTTTAAGTTTATAAAATGCATGCGAGGAACATTCGTGCACACACTGCGGCAAAGAGAGGCGGCTGAGAACTAAACAGAGATCGACGACTGAAAGAATACGACGAATGGCGAGAGCGCATAGAAAAAAAGAGACGACACGTGCGAAAAGTTATCAATTTCTCACACATACTACAAACACATTCGCGCATCACCAACACCTTTTGTGAGCGAATCTCCCTGTTTTTCCGTCTTTCTCTCTCTCCCTCTCTCTCTCTTTCTCTGCATAGGCGTTCCGATGTGTCGGTATGATGGTTGCGCTCTCTTCGCTTCGGTGGCTCTCTCGATTTTCACGAAAGTACGTCAAATCAAACATCAACAAAGCAAAAATAAGCACAAGTCTGAATAATCCGAAAAAAAAAATACTTCCGGCACAACTCGAACACATGCACAATAAAAGAAGGTGTTACGACGGCCTACAAAAGAAACCGATGAACGCAGTTTGGCTGCAGCGATCACCAAGCCAGCATGGCGTAGTGCTGCTCGAAATGGATCGCAGGTACCGCTGTTCGTTTCATGCACTATCGAACATAGCCCTCTCCCTGCATAGTTCACTTCACCAAGAAGCATGCTTCACATGGCGTTTTTGCCTTTAAATTCTCACTTCCCTTGTAGCGTTGCGAATGTAATCGTGTTCCAACGTTGGCTGGCTGTGAAATTTCTGACACAAAAACTTTGATTTTTTTTTTGCTGAAAAACGCTGGGAATTACCGCATTGATTTTGGGAGAATCATCAACTCAGGCAAATATGCTGGTAGATTACCAACTAGGACCCCTCCGAGCCAAGCAAAAAATTTCGAAGACGGATGGGGAAGTGAAAAGCGTTTCAAAGAGCGAAGTATTTCGGCTGCACATAATGACCGCAGCGATCAAGGTCGTAGCCAGAGCAACTTTTAAAAGTGCTGTTAAAAGAAACGGAGATGTTGCCCTTTAGTTCAGCTAAATGTTGTATTTCCTTCGTTAACTTAGATTCACTGAACTTGCTCTTCTGAAGTTCTCTCAGGTGGATATCTTATAGCTCTCCTCCCTCCAGGACAAGTTTTCATGTTAGAGCTTAGAATGAGGGGCTAATCGAAATCGAAAGCATATAGGTGTGATCTCATTGCATTTACTTGCACCTGTCTACGATCCTGACTAATGGCGGTGATTCTGCAAGCGCGAACTGAGGTCTCGGTCATAGACACAATACGAACAGACACTGTGTGTGTGCATTTTTCAATACGGTTTATCTCGCGGACGTTTCAGTTGCACTTTAAGACGTTTCATCCCGATTTGGAAGCCATTCATCGCTTGAATTGCCGCCATCGCCGACGCCGAATTGTCATAGGAGATGAAGCCTGAACGAAGATCACAAGAGTACGATTGCGATGCGAAACGACATATAACAACAAATTAAAGAGATAGCACTCTAGATTTCAGCATATCGCTTAACATATGCTAATCCTTTTCATCAACGAAATTCTGTTCACTTCTTTAGTCGATCTGCGCGTAGTTCCTCATTTCAAATAAAACTACTAAAACATAACTTTAACAACGGAAACTCATCGAGCCAAAATATACGAACATCCATGCGAATACACATCACGAAATTCATAACTGCATTTGCCCATTGCCTCAGAGGACGACAAGGTAATATATATTAGTTTCAGTTCCGCCTGATAAAGCCGGAAGAGGCTGACAACTTTAGGATATAGTCGTAGCTCCTCCTTTGGAAGAAAGGGAGGGGAGGAGGGGGAGGGGGAGAGGGGGGGGGGGG
>JAARMF010000423.1:44100-59932 GCA_022844705.1 Toxascaris leonina | reverse complement strand
AGGGGGGGAGAAGGAGGGCAATTCAGGGACATTTTGAATGAACGGATCTTAAAGCACAAATATGTGGGAGGCATGGGAGTGGAAGTGAAGCGTTGAAGTTTCAATGAGATATACATCGAACCGCTGCAGCTTACCGAAACACTTGCTCTGATTGGTGGCACGATCGATGAAAACCTTAGCACTGATAACGTGGCCAAACGGCATGAACATTTGCATAAGCTCCGCATCACCGAACTCTTGTGGCAAGTGATAGATAAATAGATTGCATCCTTCAGGCCCAAGAACTTCAAATACAGAAACCGATTAGTCATAAGCAGAAGAGATCTTGCAGCAAATACCATAAAAAAGCAGAATTATTAAGTGCTTTTCTTGTAGAAAAACCCTTCATTTTATGCGTTTTTTGTTCACGAACAACGATGTTAGCTATCAGTAATGCCATTGTATCAAATGGTATCGTACTTTTTGTACCCTACTTGTGCTGGTACTAGGTATAGTACAGTATTGCACTAAATTTAAATTCGCATGGTTCTGGTTGCTTGGACGGCTGCTGAGCGGTCGCGTTTCTTTTCGCTCAGCTCGACGCGGCGAAGGACCGTGGAACGGCCATCAGATATGACGGTTGCCTGCGAATATGCTGAATTTAAATTCGCATGGTTCTGGTTGCTTGGACGGCTGCTGAGCGGTCGCGTTTCTTTTCGCTCAGCCCGACGCGGCGAAGGACCGTGGAACGGCCATCAGATATGACGGTTGCCTGCGAATATGCTGAATAAGCAGGCGCTGAGCAACCAAAGGGATTGGGTTAGTTGGGCGATTACTGAGCGGTCGTATCTACAATCGCTCAGCTCGATACGATGATGGACAATGGCACAGCCGTCAGACATGGCGGATAATTGCGAATATGTTGAATAAGCAGGCGCGAACCAACCGACGGCGAAATTCATCAGGGTGTGACGGGGTTGACGGTGGCACGCTAACACTTAAAAATGGTCACATTACCCAATGACGGTTTCGTGTCACGGCGAGCACGATCCGCCGAAAAAGATCGCAGCCCCTGCTGTCTTGTACGTACTTCGTGGAAGAATAAAGGCTAGGAGGAGGGAACTCCGAATGATCGAAACCTATGTCGCTAGCAGGCCGGCCACCAGGCGATGTACTACTGGCGACAGCAATATGGAAAGCAAGAACGCGGTAGACAACCATTGCGACGTCCACATGGCGTTGCTTGAATGCGGCGAGTTCAGGATCGCGAAAGATGGAAAAGTTGCCAGCTGCATCGATGGAGAGAACGACGAAATCGATGAAATCACAGCTGTTCAACGTATCCAACGCATGTACGGTATAGTAAAGTGCAGTCTGATTTTTGAAAGATGGTATTTTACCGGTGTTTTACCGATTTTTTCGAAAAGATGCGATTACACTATACCATCTTTTGGTGTACTTGTACTTAGATTGCACTTAACATGGGCAGATTCGAAGGTGCAGTTTCTAGTTTGAGCGTGTAGTCCCGAAGTTGGCACTACGATTTGCCGCAGGCGAAAAACTGTTCATTTGAATAATTGGGACTCGAATTTCGATTTCAGATATCCAACGAAGTCAGCAAGAGTGAGCAACTGGCTTACATTCCACGTTTGTTTTTCTTGTTCCTCAGGTAACTTTGAAGAGGCAATATTCTCTTTTATCTTTATGGCTTTATTCATTATGGGAGATTATTCCACATTCCATCGTCTTTAATGCGAGCAAATGAGTTTTCTTTAAGGGCAGCATTTAATGAGAACCCTCTAGAAAATCAGATCTGTAGAAAATTAACTATGGATGCAATAAGAACAAATAAAAGTGCAGCAAATGGAATTTCTCTCCAATATTCATTTCTTGAGCGTATTCTTTTCTTCGTACTGCCGCTGGCATAATACTTTCTCGAAATTACTGAGCCTCAAGCCGCGCAGAAACAGGGCAAATATCCTAACCTCTCTCAGCCGGTGTGGCAGTTTTGTGAAGTGGTTCAGGGAAGCGAAAAGTGTTTGAGGAGTGATGGCCGCGAACTAGTTTGACTGATCATGGTCAATGCTACGGAACATCTGAGAGTACGACATGAAGCTGAATATGTTGAACTGATGAAAGCGCTCAGCAATCAGAAACGGCCAGTGAAGCGGAATGCGCCATCGACAACGCTTGGAGAGTCGTACGGCAAGTCTGTTCGAAGAAGTTCATGACAACGCATGAAGAAAACTGTGCGCAATGGTTCTCCAAAAGCTGTCGAATACGTCTATAAGCATATCCTACAACCAACAGTTTCCCGAGCATGTTGAACCCGCGATTCGTCTTCTCAATTTCGCGAGTAGGTCTTTTACTCTCCATTAGAAGGCTCACTGCGACAGATCAGGGAGAAGACTGCAGCAGATGGGTAAGCGTGAGCTGGAGCGCTCGTCACTGCTAATACGCGGAGCGCAAAGTATATCAAGGATTCATCTATTACTGCAACGACCCATCAAGTTGGAGATGGATCCACAAAACTGTGTTTCAGAGTTTGAAGAACTTGCACGGATATCATGATGCACGGGCATTTGAAAAGGCCAATCTTAGGATGGCGTAGGCATCAATGAATCGTCAGTATATGTACAGAGTATTAACTAACTCATGCGCAAACATAGTATGCGCTTTTAAAAATGAGTGCGATGTACTGCATGCTGAAATAAGAAACAAATACTGTCAAAATGTGTAATTGCAATAGGTAGCTTAAGCAACGGAAATGACAGCGCATCTTTACGCGTTCGACCATAACATGTTCGAATCCAATGAGACGAACCTTATGGCTTCCAGAAGAGGGATAGAAAAATTGGGCTCAATATACATTTGCGAAAGGGCTGAGTTGCATAGCTCACACACTGCAGCTGGTGCTGGCAGGTGGTCTGAAGGTAGCCTCATGCCTTACTGAGATCGGTGCACTGATGAGTGTCATACTTCATATTTAAGTTCAGAATAACACGGCCGGCCGCTGAACAGCTTCACGCAACGCCAGACTTGAATTTAATTTGAAGGGTTTATTGATGTTTGCTGGGTCGTGGAATATTTCTAAAAATCGATAAAAATGCAAGCAGATCCGTGCGCAGAATATCATGTGATAAAGAGATGAGAGGAAAGCGCATGTCTTCAAAGGAATGTGATTCGCACATGTGTTTGTTTGGAGGCTGGTATATGTACATTACAATATAATTATCCTCCGCTTTTTGCGATTTATTTGTCTCCAATTTCGTTTTCTATTCTGCCGTGCATTCCTTAACCTTTATACTTCATGTCAGCACCACCCAATCAAGTTCAAAAGACATCGCTATTCCGGTTTTTTCTGATCTCGACCTTTGACATATGATTGCCAACTAGCATTCACTCTGTGCTCTTTCGGTAATAAGCTCCTTTTCAATGGCGAATCGGCTACACTGGAAAATGTGGCGTGGCTGTCTAGTTGATTAGAAGATACTTTCCGATGTTTTGACTGCAGCGAAACACGCGTGAACAATCTACCTTAGCGATCTCAGCCTATAGACAATTGCAAACGTTCTGTTTTTGAAGTAGGTAGTGGCGCCTCATTCTAGAGCGTATTTCGATGATTTTAATGCTCTTTTCAGTCAGTAATTGCATTATTCTGACGGCTTTTGCTCATTCCACTCATATATCCTCTCCTATTTATGTATATTAAGAAAAACCCAAAGTACAAAAAGTACAGTAATAGTGATGTACTTGTGGGACCAAAATACCTCGTGAAGTAGTGTACCAAAATTGAAGCAGCCGCAAGTATATTTTATCTACAGCAAACTATATGTTTTGAAAGGTAGCAGAAGTAGAGCATTATTTCATTTTTGAAGGGGAAATATGAGTGTTGTGTCATACTGAAAATTTTGGCATATTGGCATCACTACTAATTATGCAGTACATCGCGAACATCGGAAAAATATGTCATCAATTTCCCAAGATGAGTAAATTCTCAGAACTTTCAAGTTGGTCGAAAATACGAAACATAAATTTCTATCTTAAAACCTTCAAAATTAGCTCGATGACATGTGATACCGTACTGTGGAAAATCTATGGATACAATTGACTATCACGTTAATTAATAGGGTCATTATTTATGATAGTACATGATAATTGGTTGAATTAGTTATTTGATGGGGCTAGATATGGTAGTTATGTGGATACTAACCAAGGCGTACGGTAGTATCGCCATCTTTGCCTCTTGAAGGCGTCAAATACAACGGAATTTTGAGGAAATGAAATTTTCAAAACATTGGAAAACCCCTAATGATCTACACTGAAGTTTCGTCTAAGTATAGTTCATAAATATTTTTAGTTCTTGAGTAGATGCAAATAGCTCTGATATCTTAGCTAGCATATTTGCATATTTCATCGATAAACGAACTTCTTAGGATAGAATTTACGAATACTCTAGAATTCGATGCAATTATTGAAATAATTACAATTCATTTATGATAGTCGTTATTTTTAAATAAACCCCTCTAGCAATGTGTAATAATGCTTTCGAAAGTATTTCAGTGAGAGAGGGTTTGAGCGGATGTTTGTGCGCAGAAACGCTAATGCTCTTACTTATGTGCACCACTAAGCATTTCGGCCTAGCAAAGAAATATTATGCAGAGCTATATCGGATCGACTGAGTGCTTTAGTTAGAAATTGAAGCAGAAAGAAAATTTTCAAAATTCGCTTTCCACACTAAGGAAGTACTCACTCTTCTAGTGGAATGCCTTTCTCAATTGGTGCTCAATTCAACTTATCGCTACATTTTTGGCAACACAAAATAGCCTTATGCATTTTTATTTTTTTTTATTTTTTTGCGCACAAGTTGTTTAACGTCATGTTTAATCATGTGTCCGCCTTTATAATGCATGTCAGCATCGCCAGCTCTTATTAGTCGCAAAATGTTTCATATGCTCAGTAGACTAATAAACGTCTCTGATGAGTCGCCTAAAAAACTTTCGCATTGCCTCAGAATGTAGTTTGGTCCACATCGATATTTATCTTTAATGGGCGCAGTAGCAGAGAAATTCACATGACTAACTCATGGCCAATGCTAATATTTCCACCGGAAGTAAGTCAGCTTTAGTAAAATTAGTGTATTACATTAAACGACATTTCTTTTCGATTGCTAATACTGCATTCTTCTTAGCATCCTAGTAAAAATCTTTAAATTGAGGTAAGCCTTGCCAACCAATTTGCACGGATGTTTTGCTTACAAGGCAAATGTGTTCGAGTAATAAGTTAGCAAAAAGTGCGGGATCTACGCTACGCCTTAACATCTCAGTTCGAGCCTTCAGGCTGAAGTTTGGAATAAATGAAGTCTAATTCGATGCGACGCATTTGAATGGCTTATCTAATCGAGCATGCAGTTATATTGGTCCTGTATAGAATCGGTATTTCTAAGAATATTCAAGAGATCTGAAGTGAGAACGAATGAATAAACGACGGACAATTTATGGCAATTGAAAAGCTCGAGAGATTTCAATTTCAGAGTTTACGATGAGCATATAAATTAGCTGATCCACCAAACAAACAAATCTTCAAAACCGTGAGCTTTTCATAAGAAGTTTCCAATTTTAAGGTATATGCATAGATGGCACAAAGACGTACTAACAGATTTCCACGTTAGCGCAAATCGTTTGAAATTACTACTTTATAGATAGTTTCCCGAGCTATTTAACTCAAAATTACTGGAATTCGGATTGCATCATCTGAATAAAATTTGCCTAAATAATTTTTCATATATTCCCCATGATTATATCACTAGTCGCAATTGTAAGATTCCCCATATCAGTTACAAATGAAAATACAAGCAACCAACTGCTTTTATATTTATACATCAAAAACTGCTCGTCTCTCACAGCGCGTAAATTACTAATAAATCGTTTGTTTATTGAATATTTCTTGGAAGACCATCCTCATCGTAGCGCCATTTTTTTGGAGAAATTAGTGAAATGGGCAAATAAAAGTAGAGTTCAAGGGGAGGGGGAAAAAATTTGTGGGGAGGTGGGAGGGGGGAATGATGGTGGAGGAGAGGCGGGAGATGGGGAACTCTTGTAAAGACAAAAACGCTCAGGATTTGGTGCGAGAAAGCAAAAAAAAAACTTTTGTGATGAATGCACAAGAATGCAAGTCTCAGCGCAATATCAGTCCTCCTTAAATCAATAGCTGAAATTTGCGCCGAAAAACGTCGTATTCTCAACTCGGCGGACAGTTTGAAAAATTCATATTGAGAAAAAAATAACGATTCTGGCATTAAAAATTGTGCGCCGCGAATGTATCGACAAATTGTCCTTGGAAATATTCCACACGAATACAAAACAATAATTTTTTATGCGAGTCCAAAGTATCGTGGAAAAAAAAACAAAAAGTGGAATGCTCGATGGAGCAAACTATTCTCGCTACGCTACAAAATGAGACATAATTCAGATAATTTCAGTCTGTATTCATGCAAAAAATGAAAAAAAAATTATCTCAAATTTCACGTCACTCATATGATGACTTTGTTGCATCAATAAGCTTGGAATGCCATTGTTAGAAGCTGCTAATGGCGTAAGCAACAAATCGTTTAGCTTTTCCAATATTGCATTTCTTTATGAGGACAGTCAAATGTTGAAGAGTTCTTACAACTCCTATATCCTACCCAAAATTATAAAAAAATTCGACTACTCATAAATGAAGTGAATGATGAATATGAAACAGCGACCTTCTTTTTGCGTTCCAGGGAATAGCGCTGCAGCTTGTTGCAAAACGATCGCTTGTTGTAATGCTTGATTGTACGGATCTGAAAAATTCATGTCTTTGTGCATGGATGGTTCCGACTTTTTTATGCACTCAATCGCTCCATTCAATAGCGATTCTGAAGCGTTTCGGAATGACTGCAAATATTTTCAGCAGTTTTAACTTCCACGTAGTCTTTTCTGCATTCTGAGCAAATATTATTTGCTCATTTTTCAGTGGCATCAAAATCAAAATCTCTGAGTGTTTCTTCGTTCAAATACATTCTCTAGTAAATATCTGAGTGAAAGATACAAAAAAAAAAATAGAGGTGAAAATAATGTACTTGTCTGCTGCTCGAAGTTCACAAGGTGACTATAGGCTGCCGCTGCTGGCAGTGCGTAAGCACTCGTCTCGCCTGTTGTTGAAGCTGTGCTTGGTGCTGTAATGAAAGCAACTAAAGTGATTCAAATTGTATCTCTTTGTATTAGAAGAGATATTTTTCTGAAGTTCTCTAATCGCTTGATTGACACTATTCAAATTGACGCGATTTCACGTCATGTTCAATAGTGGCTTATTGAACGTTCTAAATTATGAATGCTGATTGGGTTGCAGTTTATATTAAAAAATACTATAATACTTTTGCGAACTAATTACGGATGGAACTATTTGTCACAACCGTTCAAAAAGTTTTACCACAATCGCAATACAACAAAGAGTTCAACTACAAATGTAGCAATAAGAAATGTTCACAGATTGAAAATTCTTTTCCACGGCCCATAGAAATGGCAATATTCGAATATAGAGGAAATGAAATGGGTCTTGCAAATATAAACAGCTAAAGCAAGAGCCGTCGCTGTAATTGGACAAGTGAAAATTGTTACGATAGGAGGCTGCATCAGCGGGGATGATACTGTAGGTGAGAAATGAGGGTGATGAGGAAAAAGAAGAGTTTGGCTGACGAGTGCATTGTGCGACACCGTTCGCATAATCGTTCGGCGTATAGGATTGCGTAAGAGCAGAGAGTGCCTGTAGTGAAGCGGGTGGTGCAGGCAACGAGAGTGCCGAAAGTGGTTGCAACGAGGGCGGCGTTAGGAAGGCGCTTGCTGCATTAGCTGCAGTTAGACCGGTTAGCTGAAAAAATAAATAAATAAATAAATAAATAAACACATCTAACATCCTCCAATCACTGCACTGTTTGTCGTAAACAGTAAAAAAAAATTTATCTATGAGGGAACATTTCAAGTGTTTTGTCGGTCATTTATAAATAAAAATAAACTGATATATCATTAAACCGATCGGATTTCAATCAATTTCTCTTTGCAATTGTTGCAATCTTTTTGCAGTTTCCCTTTGAGGTTTTTTTTTTTTTTGAATTCATTAGTGCCATTTATTGTGCCTTAAGCGTTATTGTTTCTTCGCTAGATGTAATACGTACACGATTTCTAGCTAGCCTATTATTGCGCTTAGAAAACTACATACAAGTATTAAGCACGTTAGTTTATTCGTTTTACTGATTACCTGCACGTCGTTTATTTCATTTTTTTCTGTGGAATGAAATACTTAATGCAGTCATTTGAAATCATCCTCGAGAAGAAGGTCTGCATAAAAATGAAGCCATTACAGCAATTCAGAGGTGTGAAACGACTGGATATGATCGGAGCACTCAGTAAACCTAACTTCGAGGTGAAAACTTGTTAAGCTCTACTTACCTCATAGAATGATTCAAGTGAACACTTCGTCATAAAAATTTAAAGGCTCCGAGAAAGATTGTTTAGGAAGACTAGCCTCTCCCCTTCCACGATTTCCTGTTTTTTGATTATTTGACAACTATAGGGAGGAGTAGGCAGGATAGAAAAGTAGAGAGGAGTCACTGCCCGATAACGAAAAACGTTGTTATATGCGATTAGGTTGCTGCGTTTGTTATGGCGACATGGAAGCAGCTGCTGTTGGGTCTATAACGGATTAGCATGTGTGCCGAGCACAACCACAGTCAGCAAATGAGGGCTCTTGAATAATGCGCTCAAACGACGACGACGACGACGACGACGCCACAAACGACAGATTGCACGTTAGATGCACCACATATTTATATCATTGCCATCTGGCGCATTGACGGGCCATTTGCCCGGTTGGCCGCCTTACCTCTAACGCCTTTGGATCTATAAGACCCCCCCTCCCTCTCCCCTTTCCCTCCCCCCCNCCCTCTTCCCCCCCCCCCCCCCCACATTATTCTCATGAAATGCTGCGTTCACGAAGCATTTAGTTGTGCGAAATGTGTCATCGACAGGATGAATCGAACAGGATCGCAGAAGAAACGAATGAGGATAACATTTTGTTAAATTTTTCATTTAATGTAACCCACCTCCTATGCAATTTGGTATGAGGATATGTCAGACATTGTAATTGCCAGAAGCTGAATCAACTATTAACGGTATGCATGGTTCTGGGAGGAGATGAACAAATTCGTTTGAAAAGTATAAATAAGACAAGTACTGCTGCTATATGTGTTATCGCCGACTGCATTGATTGACTATCGTTAAGCATGACCTTTTGTAACTTCCTCCACTCCAGAACTATCAATGAAGAAGCATAAAAACACTTACCGCAGTATGTGGTGCGACCGCGACGGGGAAATAAGCCGCAGCAGCAGTCGATTGTGCTGCAGCGAGTGTGGCCTGCTGCTGCATCAACTGTAAATGCAAACACGTCCAACAAACCAACAAGTTGCTGCATCGTAATGCTTCATAGTAAGAAAAATTGCGTAGGCTCGTAAAATTTCATATATCATATTGACCATATGAAAGTACTGTTGCTTTTTGTAAGCAATGCTTCGCTAAGCTTGTGGATGTACTTAGAGTGTAGCATTCTGTCTAGACTTTGGTAGAAACGAATTATAACATGGGGATGTTGTTTATCTCAAATGTGATCGCACTGAAAAGGTTCGTAGGTGATTCATCTTTTCTATGCGACTTTTTATGAAAATGAACGAGAAGTAAAACTATACACATCAACAGCAAAATCGAGCTAATGAGGAAATTTAGGATTAGATAGCCCAATGAGTAGAGCTTAAAATTTCGATCAGTATGCTTGTAGATTTCATCCTCTGATTCATAGAACAACACCTTTCCTTCTGCATTGGGGTAGGGGTGGGGAAGGGGGGAGGGGAGATATTATAACAGGAAGCTGCAAAATTGCATCATAACAAGTTGTCTTTTAAAACAGTTTATATTTGACTGAGTGAAGTGGAAAACTCAAATACAAAATAAACCAATGCCGCAACGTAGAAACCATCATTAAGTCCATCAAAATGTCAAGCTGATCTCTCGATCAGATCTCCGTTTTGTCATTCTTTCTGTGAAGTCGTGAAGCGGAAATAAAAGATAACCACTTTGAATTCTTCCATTCACATCTTTTAAGCTGAAATCTTCTTTGCAAGCATTCCACAAAATTCTCACCTGTTGATAGGCAGCATTATATACACCAGCTTGATTGACCAACACGGGATTTAGAAGGCCCATTTGCGCAGCCATCTGCTGCATTCGTCGTAGTTGACGTTCTTTTTCGGTATCAGCGAATTTAACAACCAACGACGATGACGCACCAGGCATTGTTTGGCTACCGTGCAATGCGCTGATTGCCATTGCGGCTTGCGAATGCGCCGCAAACTTCACAAAAGCACATCCTTTCGATAGACCGTCTGCACCACGCAGTACAGTCACCTAAAACAAACACTGTTCATCCAGCTTCGGTTATGACGCAACCGTGTATTTCACCCTCCAAAAAATGAACCTCCAGGTGAACTACCAAGTAGTCAGAGCTATTTGGACGCCATTATATTTCAGCCGTATCAGTTGAGGTTAAATGTGTCCATACTCACAAATTTGTTAGCAAATTTGTAGATATTAGAAAGATTGGAAGATTTTGGTCAACATGCACGTCATTTAGACATTCACGCCATCATCATTCTGCATTAAATCAAGACTGCGATCGATATTTTGAAGCATTCCCCTCGGATTCTCGTCGGTTCATTATCGCTCAGTTGAAAACGTCGATGATAGCACAAATCTTAATCATCCCCATAGTTGTTCGAAATTTTAATTATGATCGTTATCGACATGCCATCATTGGTCAACGGCTGACGAAGCTGACCCTAACTACACTATTATTCACGGACGAGAACGCCCTGTGATAACTCGACTACAACAGTTACGGTGGAATAGCCCATAGCCTTTCGATCATTTCGATCAACGTTATTCACTCGGTTTTCATTGCGCAAATTGAAATTCGTTTCGCTATCGACGTATCTATTTTTTCAAAATTTGAAATGATGGTGAGTACGGCCCCGTCGCATTTGATAAATGAACATCGACCACCCGATGCTGTAGGCAGCAGATGCAAATGACGATAGGGTTTTTGATTTCCATTAGGTTAAGTGACGGTCAGATGTTTTTCTAATCTGACTAGAGATAAAAGTGGATTATTATGTAAATGAATATGCAGGAATTAACCGGAGTCATGCTTTTCCAGCTCGAGAAATCTTTGAATGGAGGATATTGTGCTGAAGCACTACATAAGTATGGCAGCTTTTTGCTCACATTTTTGATAAGTTGGAACAACGAAGTATTTTTATCGCTTTTCAAAATTTTCAAAAATTTCAGAAAATTCGATAAATGAAGCAAGTTGCCAAAGAGATGTTTTTAAAAATGGGCATTCATTTTTCTTGTTATTTATCTGAAAGTGATAATGACAATGTTGCTAAAAGCAAAGATAGTCGCTTTTGTTTTGAGGACAATTAGACGCACAATATTTACGGTTATATTATTTAGTTGTCGCTTAGCACTGGAGGAAATAAAAGATGCTATGAGGTGAAATGATGTTTCTAAATAGCTAGAAACAAAGAACTCTCATAAGAAAATTTAACGACTGCATTATCTCTCGTGAAACCATAGTTTAGTGGTTTTTTTTATTAGGACAGAATGAGCTTCATTGCAAATCATGAAGTAGAATATCCACCAAAAAAAAGAGAATTAATATAAATTTGCTTTATTCGTCAATGCCCGCCCTTATCGCAATGCCCATATCCTCCTCCTCCGTTCTTCGCTGCCG
This sequence comes from Toxascaris leonina, assembly GCA_022844705.1. NCBI lineage: Eukaryota > Metazoa > Nematoda > Chromadorea > Rhabditida > Ascarididae > Toxascaris > Toxascaris leonina. The sequence goes on along the minus strand of JAARMF010000423.1, from coordinate 48,085 downwards.
CACCATCTTTTATTCCACTGTCATCTTTTGAAAAGGTTTGCTCAAAACAGATTTTGTAAAAGATGCTGCCTAAATCGCCTAAACGATTGAAATGTTATCAACGGATAAGGAAGAACCCCTTTGAAGAATTGCTCGCTGTGGCTGCGGCTTGCCATAAGTTAGTTTATGGGAGCTCACTTAAGGCCAACAACCAATACGGGTTTTTGCCCTTGTACCCCTTATAGGCTTCTCGACAATTCAAGCGAGCAATTTTGAGGGAATTCCACGACGCATTTGCGCAAATCGAATTTTCGGCTGAGCGCGTAACGTGTCCGGTCGTCATCGTCAAGGCCTTGCAATAGCATACTCGTTTGCATTTGTGCCACTCAGTCAAGTCTTCGTTCGTTCATTCTCTCAGCACATCCAGAAACAGCAATAACGACCAACCGAAACTTTATGATTTGCTATCGCAGACAACACATATGGCTATTTCTGTATGCTTTTATTCGACAGCATTCCTCATAGAATGAGGAGAGGCATATTCTACGAGAGGGAATAACCAATGAAGCGTAAAAATATTTAACATGAATTGCAACCCATTCCCGTTAAGCATTTATCATGATCAAGCCGCAAATATTTTCATGACGAGAGTCAAGAAATGCGCTAGCCGCATACAACTGGTGCTTACGAATCGACAGTCATGCGGAATTGTTCTTAAGGAAATATGGAGCGCATTATGCAGTATTGAACCCATTTGAAATGTAGACGCATTCCAGTAGAAGCAAGCTACAACTGAAGAGAAATCAAAGACGCCAATTTGTGAATTTGTGCAAGAGGAACTGAGTGGGCAACAAGTTGTGAATAAGAAACAACGGCACGAATACAATGAAATTTATTTGTTCGTCTGAATTCAACTGAATGCATGTTGTTCGTTGTTTTACAAATGCTGAATGTCAATCTCAAAGAAACGAACGGTCACGCGATGCAGTAGCATGAAAATTAAACAAATGAAAGGTGTCTCAAAAAAAAAAGTGTTAAAAATCTTTAAAATCTTGCCTCATCGATCGCTCCGAATGGTGCAAAAAGCGCCCTAACATCATCTTCATTTTGTTGCTTTGATAGCATTCCAACAAATAATTTTCGCTCTTCAGCATTTTTCGGTGAATTTGGACGACTTTCGCTATCTGCTGGCTTCACTTGCATTGCCCGATTCATCTGAAATTTTCATTTTCTTTTACAATTCATTCACGTTCATTTATCACTAACTAATCTCATCAAAAAAAAAGTGATAAGTTAACATCAATAAATTATCTGAATAGCTTTTGCTCAATGTATTCACCCTATTGCGCTTCTATATGAGCGCGATCATTGTGCATTTCGAATAATTGCGAATAGTCTCATAAAATCTATCAAAGTCACACATTTCTTCCGCTTTTAATAAATTCGTTGAATGGTATCAGCTGTTTAGCCTCTCATTGGCAATGAAAATAAAAAGAAAAGATTTTATACGCAAGAGACAAAATGCGCACTTTCATTGGCGCACTCTCAATAACACTAAACGTTAGCGAACGATACAAGTGAAGACAATTAATGACTCCCAAGAGTTCCATATGTTGAAGGGCTCACTTCATACAAAAATGCATCCAACACCAATGAAGAATTTTCAATGCTCATATTCCACATTCAAATGAACCGTTGACGATTGTTACCCATAATAGGCATTATCTAACAGATGGCATCATTGTAATAGATGCTAAATGATACTAAACCAAATGTACAAGAAGTTCAACATTGCTTTCCAAACAGACATTTATCAGCTATTCGTTGAGCTATCATAAATGTCTCGCTAATCTTTGGTACTCCATTGAGTGTACTTTACCTCGTGCACTTTATTCTATAATGCTTTATTTATCCCCCTCCTCACTCTCCCCCCCTCCGCTCAATTCTTCATCCCCAATGTTCGAGGAAATAGAAATAAGCACTTTTTTTTAAAGACGGCAATGGTCTAGAGCATTTTTAATGGCGAAAAAATTATATGTTCCTCAAATCAAAGTAGTAAATGCTTTGTGGCTTTTTCCTATTAGCGGAATGCGGCACCTTTGCAATTTTCATTTTTCTTCTTTTCAACAATCGAAAATCCGATTGAATTGCGAGAAACGGTGAAAGTGAGAGTGAAAAGCAACTTTGTCATTCAAATTTATCACGCTGTGTGATAAATTCATTTGCGTTTCCTTTATAGCATCCGAATCTTAACTCAATCAGTGGCATAAAAAACATTTTATCTTGATGCACTTGATCAGTAAATGAATAAAATTTTAGCTGAATACCTAAAATTTGGAAATTGGAGTACGGCTAGCTTCTTATAGTGAAGAAGTTTAATTTAGTGCTAAAGAATGAAAGCAAGAATTTGGTATTTATTATTAACATAGAAATAATTTTTGAGTGCATTCGCAACTCAAATAACGGCATGAAATGTGATGAGGAACATAGGATGATAAAGATAAAAGAACGAATGCAGAGATATAGCAAAAAAAAAAAAAGAGAGGAAAAAATGATATGCAGAAAATGTGATCAAAAATCATTAATCAGATAAGCGAACTCGTGAGTGAACGTTTCTAATGGTACGATTTCTTTCTTTTTTTTTTTTTGATGAACAGAACGGAATTTAAAAAATATACGAGTTGAAGCGTTAAATGTTTTATTTCTAGTTCGTTGAATCGTCGTCAAGAAATACTCGAAAAGAATATATTCGAACTAATAGATTCACATCATTAGGAGAAGATTTTAGAAAGACTATTACTTGGTTGGAGAGATAAGTGCACATATTTAACACTAAATTAACGCTCATAATGATGCGTTGAATTGCATGGAATTCACTCACGCACATCGACATTTCTAGTTGAGTGTGAACGTGAATAAATCATCATCGTACATACCTGGAGGGCAAGCATACTAGTGGATGGCTGCGGGCATAAGCCACCAGCGATAAGACGCACTGGCCAACGCCGATCGTCGGCTAACTCCAAATGAACTCTACTTATGAACTTTATCTCGGCTAGTTCACACGCTGTCAATGCCGTTGAGCCGAACGCAGTGTTGTCGATTACCGTAGCATTACGAGAGCAGTGGCTCCTTAGGGCCCGCCTTGTGCCGCTCTCTCCGCCCAAGCCGAATTCGCAGCACTGCTTCCAGTGGCAAATGGTCAGCGGCAGCGATAGCAACGGCAGCGACGAGACGAATTGTCGGCCGCTGGCAAAAGGGCGTGAATACGACCCCACCCAGCTGAGCAGGAACAAAATCAGTTCTCTGAGGGTCGTCTTGCCCTGTGGACATGTTTTGTTATGTACTATGAAAGAACCTCAACAAATAAAAGAGAGTCGCAACCGTCTAAACGAGATGCAACCCCACGATGGTTGAACGCTGTCGTTCAAATGCTAGCAGCGCACCGAGCGCTTTCTGAGTTGCATCTCGCCATTTTCGTTGTTATACGCACCGCTTTCTGCAATCCTAACCAAGAGACACTTAAATTCTGCAAGATGAGACGGGAAGTTTGCAGCATGCACCAAAATTCTATTACACTACATAAGAATTAGCCTCAGCGCTTGTTATTCACGTTCAATGGCTGCTTATTCAACAAGCTTTTCTTTTTTTGAAGCAGATTGCTATAGAAGTTCATAAATTGTATCCAGCGAATAGATTCATTGTTTCGCCCCTTCACTAGCATTTCAGTTCTGAGCGGGTTTGCCCTGGATCTCAGATAAAAAATAGTCTAGACGCAACGTTAGCACATGGCTTCCCTCTGCCATAACTTGAGATAACACAACGGATATCTGCTCCGCCGCAAAGCTGCCCGGCATGATGCAGCAATCATATTGAAGTTATGGACAATCAGCATATAAGCGTTAGTGAGTAGACCGCCATTTTAAAACGGGATTCGTTGAACGTTAATTCTTGCCATATTTTACTGCTGCATTTGACGTCGAATTTCGGAAATCAGCTACATATG
>JAARMF010000423.1:11255-28702 GCA_022844705.1 Toxascaris leonina | reverse complement strand
CCCCCCCCCCCCCCCCCCCCACCCCTGAAGGAACTCTATGCTTCTTGCTTAGCACAAACCATAAATTGTGTAGATTTTCTTTCTTCGTCAGCCGGTACGTTTCATCCCAAGATCCATTGCAACGACTCAAGTCAGCTTCAGCCCATCGGAATCCGATCGTACGCTGCGCCCGGAATGCGACGTGCATTCTCACTCTTCGACACTGATTTTCAAAGATTCCTCAGATTATCTGTTTGATGAAGGCGATGAATTCAAGTCTCAGCAAGGAGGGTAATGTTGTGCAAAATATATGCAATGCTGAAATCATCTAAATTTTGCAGAATGAGCAACAGCTCTTTTCTATTGTTCTAGATATCTAAAGGTGCCAAAAATGTAAAATCTTTGAGAGGCTAAAAAATTCGAGCGCTTTTTAAGTTGAGATCCCCTAATTCTTAACGAAAAGAGCGTTACCAATCAACTTTTGACTTTGTTTTCATCGACTTTTTTGCATCACATTGCCCTTTTTGTTGAACTCTTCTTGCTTTTTCAACTTCCTAATTATTTTTGTCACTCATTCAACTATTTGCTCTTTTGTGTATCGCTGGTTATCCTCTATTTGAGACTTATGCACCTTAAAATTTTCGGCAGAGGAATTTGTCACAGAGTACGTTAAAACATTATCAATTTCGTTATCACATCACATATGCGTTAACATCATTCAGAATTGTCGTAATGTCTGCTCACTAAATTTCAATGGTTGCCATTTGATTGCAGATGAGGTGCACATTCAAACCGAACACTCATACTACTAGTCCGTCTTATGGGAGCAGGAACGAGACATATCACTGAGAAGTGTTTCTATTGTTTTCGACAGTTCTGAGGTGTGCGTTGTTCGGAAGAGTATCGTGTAGAAATGCATATGGTAGCAACCTCAGTTATACGTTTTCCCAATTGCTATTTAATTCCGCCGTTTTCGCTTCTCTCTTCGTTTAGGCCTTTTTCGATAAAATGTGTTTACCATACGTATGCGTATCGCACAATTGAAAAGTGTTCCGGCTTCTTCAACAACAATTGCAACTCAAAACGATTCTAATTCCTCTGAGCGGTATCGAAAGGAAACGTCGAAATGATTCATCGGCGATGGATTTGAACTGAAAGCTAAGAAATACGGATACAAAGCTAAGAACACCTTTATGAAGAACATAAAGCTAAGAACACAGTATTTGGCTATTTTGTTTCAATCGGTCTCACGAAACGTATATTGACTGAAGTTGGAAGTGATAAACTTGCTTGAAGCGCAAGCTTATAGCGTGCTTAACAGCACATCATACTCCACAATCACGCGATTCTATTTATTTGCGACGCTTAATAATACACAAAATATGTATCCGTTGAAGCCGAGAAAACGAATTGCACTCGTTGCTAAGGACATCCATTTGCGCGTGTCAGCATTGCGATAAGTATCGCCACTTATTGCAGATATAGCATGTCAATCGTTTTACGTTTATGAGTTAATTTTCGAAAAGAATATTTAAAAATTTCTAGAAATGCGTTCCCATACATAAAATTTGTATATCCGTTGTTATGGGCCTTTGATAATCGCTAATTTTTTTTTTTTGTTTTTTTTTTTGCCATAAAGCGTTAATTTTGAATATCTTTTTCAGAAACAGCTGCATGTGGTACATATAGTAGGTCAAAAACTTTTGCAGCATATCGAAATAGAAATAAAAAGTGCTGCAGACAACATAAATACTTTCAATCAACAACTATACAATAGCAGGACAATCGTAAGTCTCTCTATACACCTTATTGTTTTTGCGGATTGTCAGATCACCGTTACGGAGAAATTTTAGAGGAAAGATCAAAATCCAAATTGTACCACTGCTACAGTCGAAAGATTCCACAACTCTAGGCATTTCTCAAGAGTATTTTTATCGCTAGGCTGTCTTACTTTTCTTGAGGCTGTTGTTGGTGCACATCAAACCACTAATACCTGAGGTTACTCCGGGACCTGAAATAATTCGCTTCTTTATTGTCCTGAATTTCCATCTGCATAGGTATTCCAGAAAGGTGAAAGAGTACGGCCATTCGGTTGTTTGCAGTCTATATTCTGGCTTCAGGGACCGAATAGCGAAAAAATATGCCAAAAACAAGCTGTGATGAGTGTTTGAGATTTGTTCGCATTGCAAGTTTTGTTCATTGCGCATTTGTGAACATATATTTCTATCAATAAATTACGGATTGTTGTTGTTTAGTCGTTGTCTGTCTTAGCTTGATTGCTCTCTAGTCCTTTACCATAAGAAACAATGAGGAAATGCCCCATACAGTGTGCTCTTTTATAGCGAAGCTGTAGGTATTCGGTGAAAGTAACATCAAAACGTCTAAGTAAACTAATTATCGACTTCTTTAGTCGATCGTCCTATTGAGGCCGAGTGAAGGAGCTCAAAGTGTAAGTAAAGCGAATTACTCAACTCAGTAATTCATCGTTGTAAAGTCGAATAATCGAATAAAAAATCTTCTATTGGGACATAGAACGAATATTTAAAATATTATCGCTGTACTTTTTTTAAGTAGGAGAGGCGAAATGAACAGATTTTTGCTTACAATACTCTATAGTGGTTGTCGATCACAAAATGATCATTCAACGATGCCAAATTGGTACACTTCTATTCCTTCCCGTTAAACGAAACTTAAGAGAAATTTACGACGAAGCAACTGAATAAACGCTTGTTCGGCGATTGCTTCAACAATTGCTGCTTATTTCCGTTGATTATCGGTCATTGTGGCATATGAAAACGAATTTCTTTACTAGTTGGAAAATTGCGTGAGCCTTGAATTCATAACTTTTTGTCCCTAGCAACTAAACTGTGTTTACATGATGATGTTAGCATGTCGTATATATCCCTTTCTCTCGTTCGCTTATTTTCGTGCACTATTATTTTATTGTTGAGCATATTCAGATGCATTCCATCGCCATTGCATATCACTGCTATACTCTTCTCGCATAGGTATCGCACAACCCCCCCCCCCCCTCCGCTCCGCTCCCCCTGCACGCGTGGAATTAAAGTTTTAAGTGGGAAATTTCCTGCACTTCTGCAATGAAAGTCTTGGCTTAGATATCGCACTTTGCTACGATCGAAAGTAATACAGTCACTACCACATCTGAATCATTGAATGCGGGATTTGGCATAATTCTGGAGTGCTCATTTCTTAGTGGCAACATTAGTTTTGGACAATCATTTATGCTTCCTTACAGCGGTCTTTGGCTCCTGCACGGCCATTTAAATACTCGAAAATGTACTCATTCCGAATCTGCTTCCTTATGCCTTCCGATTTTTTCTACGACATATTGTTAATGTTTACATTTTCATATATTTAGCCAAGCCCAATGCGACAACTCTCATTTTATGCCTTTTTTTTTTTCCTTTCCTGTACCCTCTGCACTGTTCCTATCGTTTCGATTGAAATGCTCATCATTTATGGTTCTCAGAATCAAAAACAATCATAATTTCAGCAAATGAATAAAGCAGGAGTGACTCTTATGATTGCAATAATCGCATTGCAATCGGAAGGCAAGCGACAAATCAATGCATGTGGTGCACATCTTGAAACAATTATGAATAATGTGTGCTCCTATGGAAACCATAAATTACCTTGCTATAATTACGAAAGTGAGTTTATACATTTATACGCTATATTTTCCCTTTGAAGAAAATCACACGTATAATACGAAAAATAAAAATGCATTGATAAACTGTAAAGCGTGGATAAGTAAATTTCAACGATGTTCTCGGAAATTGTTCCTTTTATTATCGCGTTTTCAGATTATCGCAACTTTAGTAAGCTAAATATTATCCTTTAAATGTTTATAATTAGTGCCATTGTTATCAAGTGAAATTTCAGGCTCCGAGTCGGCCGTTATCGTTTCTAAGTGCTGTAATGTGGGATGCACAAAAGAAGAAATCGAGCAAGTGTGCTGCTTTACAGAACTATGTCTCAGAAAATGTTACGGAGATATTGAAATGGAGCCGCTCAAAGCAATCGCTCGTTAAAATGCATCATTCTTTAATAGTTTCAGCGTTAGCAGAAAAGACCCCATAAAAGGCGCTCTAGGGCTCTGAGAACGTGGCTACGCACTCTTGATTATTAGGATTTGGAATGCACGGGTTTCTTCGTTGGAAAGGGGAGAGGGTGGAGAAATTCGTTAAAGCCCTTAACGTTAAAAATGTCGTTGTTAACTCATGCAAAGGTGCCACACAATCTTACACCATCATGTGCGGTTTTTAGTAACGTTAAATATAATGACTTACAGAAAAGAAACTCAGAGATGACTCAGAGAAATTTGTTCATATATAGTTGAGACGATTTGATCAGCATTCGTATGCTTAATAACCCCGCAGAAGAGTGCTAATACTGTCCTTCACAATCCACTCGTCTTTTTATTCCACTCTTTGACTTATATCACGTATTGTGTAGTCAATTTACTTCCTGTTTATATTTTCATAAACAACGACGCTATTTTTGCAATGGATTATGTTCACAATCCAGCTGTCATTGAAATTTGTTATCAACCTTTCAGCTTTTGTATGCTTTCGCTTACCTTCACACAAATAAATGTTTCATACCTTGCAAAGATTATCGTGATCGAACATGGATATTTAGCGCAAAAAAAAAAACAATATGTTTTCAATTTTTTGAATATTTGTAGTTGGTTGACTTGGTGAGCTTGTCACACTAGCGTGTTTGAAATGCTTCCTAATTTCTGTGTTGCTAAAAATAGCGTGATGCGCACTCACCTTGCTGTCAGCTGTGTTCTTAGTTTCATGCAAATGCCTTCGAGTAAGCGGCTATTTGTTAAGGGATGCTGCTATATTAATAATATCTAAGGGCTGAAATTGAGTATATGTCAGTAGGTTTGCAAAAAATTAGGCTTAATGGGCGTGAAAATATGCTCGCACAGCGGAAATAACGCCAAGTTTCTCGATGATATGGTGACGTTAAAGCTCCTCCACACATTCTCTCTGAGCATTTTTTTTTTCATGTGATTCTTCATCCATTCCTAAAAGCAGCTTTGGAAAAGTTCAATAGGAGATAAGAAGTGCACTTATTGCAATCATCAGATATGTTCAATATTGCTGTATTCATGCGATCGTTTACAACCACTGCTTTCTTCACTAGCTTCTTTTCAGAAATGGCGCTTCCCATGAATTGAACAGATTGCATTGATTTTTGAGGACCGCTCAGTAGGCTTAAACTTCTCACTCTTTATCGTTTGAATTCGAGTAAGAACCAACTCGTTCAAACTAATAGCGAACTCCTGGCGAAAAAAAAAGGAAATTGTCTAAAATTTAGTCGGTGGGAAAAATTGAACCAATTAATGAATAAGCGCCGCGTATTTAGTAATGTATGGAATTGCTTGTCCTCTCGCCCAAACGTGTAGGGAAAATAACGAAATTGAGTGTGCAAAAGAAAGGAAATCGTTCAACCTTCACTCTGTAGTACCTTCCATAAGCGATTATATGACGATATACGCGAAAACGCATCGAGAAGTTTTGAGATTGACCGGTTTTAACTGGTGTAAACCGCGTTTGCACCAGTCTCTAAACACCGCTGTGCTTGCATATACGCCTTTTTGCACAGACCCTTTCCTTTGCAATACGACGTGCAGTTGAAACAAAACCTTCCTATTCCGTGATCATTAAAGCCATAGCGCGAATACTCGTGACTTCAAACAGCTGTCACGAAGAAAACGATCGAGAAGTTTCTAAAAAATGATCGAGAAGCCATTAACTCTAATTAACAGTTCCCATATCGAGTGGCAACCACTCAAACACTTAAACAACGCAACAACTTAAATAACTTTGTTCTTACGTCATCCAGTAAATTTTAGGTCCGCGACGTTTAAACGCGTACCAAGTTGTTTAGCGCTGTTGTGCAAGTCAAGAAGAATTTACGACATTGCACGACAAATTCCCACTTGTAGCAACATAACTCCCTCCCCCCCCCCTCCCTCCCTCCCCCTCCAAATATTTCTAATAAGTGGTCGTTTATTTGCCGCTTTTTGAGCTGATCCCACCAAGATGGTTAGTTACGGATCGATGGTAGCTTGATTACACTTTACGCATTCCTCGTCACTTAAACGATGATATAACGATGATGATTTCTCGAAATATGATATAGACAAAGGGTTGACACCGCATAATTTGCTGCTCCTCATTCAAGTAGACATAAGTATAGATGGAGCCTTTGCGGTGATATCTCTCACCCGCGGGTTATTTTCTAAAGCCTCACAATCTGGCAAATGTTGCATAGATTCTTAGCTTAATATTCAAACCACTTACACTATTGACAATAAAGGAATGATAGCAGCCTCTATTGAAACTTCCGACGCGAGGTTTAAAGACATCTAATGACTCCTTACGATTTGCTATAGACGAGACGACGTTGATCCCTTATAAGCTCACGCTCCTCGTTCAAGACTTTGTAAGAAGGTGCGTCCTCAATGATACTTCTCTTTCATTACTTATTGCTCAAGGACAGACGACTAGGCCGCTATATTAATATTTTGAGCCAATTGCACTCGTGATACGAAGTTTATGGTAAGTAGCAAGTTTATAAATCTTCTTCGCTATGAACAACGTGAAATCAAAAAGAAATTGCTGAAATCCTGCTACGTTCCCTAGACAGACGATTATTTGCTCATAACTCCTTGCTCTTCACTCAACTACTCCGAAATTCACTACATCTGTGATGCTATATATTATTTGCTACTAACTTCTCGAAGCTCAAATGCAAACCTCTATAATTCAGCAAGTGTTGTATTCGGATTGCCCGTTCCCTGAAAGCTTCCGCTCAGCTTCCCAAGATGCTCATGGCTAGGATATCAACTTCTTTGCAGAAGCGCAGAAATTACCCCTTCATATTTCGTGACTGTATAAAGCGCAGTTATCATCCTGCACTAACCAGCCTCCGACCAGTGTGCAACGGAATAACTAAAACTTCCTTCCTTTACTTCAACTCTCCATCAAAATGTAAAGGGAGGGTTNTTTATTTTTTTTGATTCTGGGGGGGGGGTGGGAGAGGAGGTGGCTGTTGTCCGAAATGCTCCAACGAGCATTACTCCGACATATTGAAGAAAGGACTCCGGGTCATCTCCCCTTACGAATGTGCTCTGAATTGCGAAATAAAAGAAAACCTTGACGATTTTATAACAAATGAAGATCGCAAATTTTACAGGCAAAACATCTGAAAACTTTAGTAACATAGGCAACATGAATACGACCGACAATTACATGTAATGCTAACCAAAATTACCGCAGCATGGCCCCCAGCAATATTTCTTAACCAGCACTATAAAGTCACTTCGCTGACCTCATCGAAATTCCGAGTGGAAACAATCCACACCTTTCTCCGTACCCTTCATTTTCCTTATTACAATTAATTGTCAGTCTATACCGCAGAATAACAAAAACAACAACAAATACGACGCCACCTGTTTTCACACTTCCGCTGCTTCTAGTGCTTCGCTATTCTTGCGACTTCTCGATGCCCACCTATACCACAATCCCTGAGTTTAACGGAACGTACTACAGCGGCAGCCAGCCGACTCCTTATAATCTCAAAAAATAAGTGAGAATTTTGCAAGAACGTCTCACATGAAGAATATTTCAACGATGTAAATTAACGACGACTATATAAGCCTCCAAAACGCAAAGAAAGGTTCCCACTAACAAAACGAAAATATAACAAAAACACCAAATAGCGCAATCAACATATATTCATAAATCATAACGTAACACTATCCCCTCTCGTTTATGATTCAGGACAACTCCACCCATTTAAAGACTATTCACCCCATCCTATCGAATACGCCTCGAAAACTATTGATCTGCACCTGGCCCATCTTTAACACAAAATACAACCCTATTTTTGTGATTCATCGCATTCAAAAACTTCAAGCCGACCAAAGAAATAGCGACGCTGATGTGCAACTACTGGAGATATAAAAGTACAGCTGGGAGAATGACGTAACTAAGATATAAAACTTTTCACTTTTTTCCAAAATGTCGGCAGCGTCATGCTCGTACTTCGCTGAAGACAGCTACTACCCCCTCCACTCCCGTCCCTCTATCCCATTCTTCCTTCAGATGATATCACTATCGTCATGCCATCCAATCCGATAATGTCACCATTGTATACTTCCCAATTAAATCACAATACCCTTTAAGGGTTAAAATTGCCTTAAAAACAATCCATAATAATGGCATAAAACTCTGATCGATGGCAACGACATGCTGACAAGGTGAAAAAAAAGGGCCAGCATAATGAAGATTTCGAGGAAACAAGCGAAGCACAAAAGCGAACACGAAACTGAAGGCAGATATGTAAACATGTTCACCTACAAAACATTTGCTCTAGTCGACATAGTAACACAAGAAACAAACCAAAACAAATAACCACTCATAGCTCGCAACCTCTTGAATAAAAAAAATTAGCAACGTTAGAAACATCGAATATGTGCATAATGGGGTCGCTAATAATGCTTGCTGTAGAAAAAAAATACTCCTTATATCGCAAATATCACCGCGAATTTCATCACTTCGAGTGCGACGACGTAGTTGTACGGTGCCCTCCGGCCTGACATATTACACTGCACAAAACTACGTGAACAATAAGCAGTGCAAATCCATACCATCCATACAATCAGTGTGTTTCAAGCTTTAATTTCCGCTGAACTTTGCGAAATGCATCCGGTCCTAATGTGCTGAAGCATCTGTCCCATTGAATGACCTTAACAAGTGCCCACTGGCAATTTCGAAAAAGATCGACAGCTATGAGACATAAAACTGAGATGCCTAAATAAACAAGAAACAACAATAGCGTGAACAAGAATATGCACCACTAGTGTCACCTCGCTGCCACCGTCAAAGTGACACTTCCGCACATGACCATACTATCGGGACGAACAGACCTCAATTCGCCAATTCACAAGACGACAACACCACTTCAACAATGCACCTGCGCCAATTGCGCTGAAATAGGCACACCCCTCTTTCTCAGCGGAAGTCATCTGTGAATATTGTACTGAACTGAGGTCTGCCTATACTGCATATATAAGTTGAACGATAAAAACATAAAGAGAGGACAAAACAGTTTTTTTGGAATTTTCAAACATAATTTTATGGCAAACGATGACCGGGGAAATAGACTGTATCTTTAACGAAATCAACTCATTACGCGGAACCAAAGATCCACACGAATCAGGATTAAAACAACTTCCATAAGCAGACAATCAAACATCTCTTTGCAACGACAATCGAAAACAACTGATTTCCACCAGTCCAGAAAGAACGCAAAAGAAAGTAAACACATATTACCCGAGACATGTGTCAAATGCAAGCAAAACGCAATTGAGTGGCGGATCATCGAAACGTTTCCGGTGCCGCACACCATATTCAATCGGGAACATAACCGCACACACGCATACCTAACTCACGCGCACACATAGACCGACTGCAAGTGACACATGAAGTATAAAAAGACAACGTGGCAAGCTCGAGAAACAACTGAGCCATATGTGGGTGTTAAATGTGCAGCACCAAATCATAGCAGCGGCACCTATCAAGTTCGGTGACCGCAGTCGCACAAGCGAACAAGCTTAATGGGAACATCATGCCGCCGCAGCCTTTATTTTGAATCTAGCAAAAATCTGTTGCTGATCGAAATGCCCACTCAACCAACAGGAAAGAGCAACACGATCGTTTAAGTTCCGCAAAAGATAAATTCAGACCGTTAATTTGTCATGCAAAAATATTGCGAGCATGAGTGTAGTCACCACAATACAGCAAATAGGCCAATTGCTGTGGCGTTTTATAATGAGATCGCTCAACACATAACCCAGAATACCAACAAAACGGCTACCACACACTCCAGTTGGTCGATTAAGGCAAATTAATTGAAGGAAATGAAGCGAAAAACGTGACGACGAATCAGTAAACGATGAACAAATCGATGACAAGGCTGCTGGGAAAGATGGTTGAAAAAATTTGGCAGATATCAAAATAAAACATAGAACCGGAAGTAGTGAACTCATGACGAGTGTGCTTCTGAAGAACCAAACGGCTTCTTGCCTGAGCGCATACGACCACCGCTATTGATCTCGTTGACCGATCGTGATGTCGCGCAATCATTAATCGACACTTGAATCTTTCGTGCATTCCTGCGACGACGCCCACGCCCTTGTTGCTGCTGCATTTGCCCATGCGAATCGCTCCTGCTCTTCGCTTCTTTCATTGATTTCTCATCGCCGTATCTGTATTCAAAGAAAACTCCCTATTTCCTTGCCGTTTACTTCTTGCATTTATGCCCTATTGCCCTACTCAAAAATTTCAAGACCTCATAAAATTATGAAGCTAACGCCGATGAAATAAAAAATATCAGCTAAAATAGTTGAAATATGATACTTCCCACCAACATCTCCTCAGCGCCAAAATTTTGGTGAACCTCAAATCAAATCAGATGAAAATTTATTGCAAAATGAAGCTCTTTGCTTTCCTCGGCAAACAGAAACCATTCCCTTCCCGTGTAAGTTTACTTCCTCAACAACTCCACGTCACCGTTGCTCTCATCGTTTCTTTTGCAGTGAAATCTGTTTGCTGTTGACAGGATTCTTACAGCTGAAAATAAAAGGGAAGCGAAGTTCTGAATCTTCTTAATCAAATCAGCGCGTGCGATGAAGTTTCGAAAGCATCTCTGCTCTCAAATCTTGTGAGCTCCCTTACGTTCTGTCTCGCTGTAAAATCACCACCTTCGTGTGCTACTAGTGATCAACAATCTAAGTTCCAGTAAACAAATGATGACGTTTTTGTGCACCTCCCCCCGTTAGTCTGAAACTAGGCAACACTCCGCCTTCATACTACACTTCAGCATCGCTTTGCAGTCGTCTTCTAAAGCTCGAGTGAAAAGATGTCGCTTCCTTTTCGCTCAGAAAGTCTGAACAACACAGCCATAATCTCATGCCCTCAGGTAAAGAAACAAGTGACAGCAGCACAAAATAATCTCCGAATATGACCATAAAAGCTTTTTGAATTAAAATGATAGGTCACACATCAGTCATTCTACCACTACCAAATGAAGAGGCTAACTTCTTCGCTTCATCGACAGCGATCTCCTGCAGCTGCCTCTCGTCTAGCAGTATGCCGGACGCGTTGGCGGCCTCCGGTGGGATTATCGCGAGACGCCTTCTCTCCCGCTGGGGTTGCGCACAATTTCCATCATATTCCTCAAATAGCTGAGTTTTTAACAAAGTTCGCAGTACACGTACGCATAAAAATGGTCCTTGTCAACGTTCACTGCAATAACCAATACGTGAAGAAAATGGGAGAAAAAAATGGCATTTATCAAGTGCCTCTACAATAAACTATCGAAGATTGCTGAGAAAAAGGAAGGATACAGAGAAATGAGAAGATCCTTCGACCTCTTTTAAAACTCGGGAGAAAATCCTTTTTGTAATACCCATTTCCAATTACATCCACTGACATACTGGCAAATAACGTGAATGACACTCTCCGCCACGGGAATCATACGACATTCTTAAATGCCCAAATATATGCCTGCATATAAAAGTATCTACACAGGAGGACATCAAAATCACGTACACATCCCACTATTAACTAAATACTACGTACTTCACTGCAGCACAGAAAATGCGCACGTACCTGAACTTCAAGATCTGTCTTATGAACAATCTTAAGAAGTGATTGATACTGTTTCGCAAGATTTGATGAGCTAAAAGTTAGTTCAAAGTTAACAACTTCAACCAACAACCCTACCCTCCCTCTTTCCACCGCAAAGTGCTTCAACTGTTTCATAGCACATCCAATCGTCTAGTGGAGTGCTACTACAGACAACTGTAACAAAAGCGGACCTGATCAGAAGCCGTCATCGTATCGTTGAAAGATCTCACAAGATCCCCGTCAGTTGATTCACTAGACGCCACACAGGAATGTTCCCTGAAAAAAAAAAAAAAAATCAAACGCTCCTATCTGGATGATATTAGATAACAATGGCTGTAAAATTGTAGGACGAGATGAAGGTGAAACCCTCAATGCCGAAAAGCATGTGTCGAAAACAAAAACCTTTAGATGCCGCATGTTGACACTTCTTAGGTTACTCATGATAAAATGGCACGATCGCGATAACACAGCAACCGTTCCTCCTGATTTAGATAGAAGCCACGGTCGCCAGTGAAAACATCGTCACTTTATAGGTTAGGTGAACGATGCTTCAGGGAATTTCGATAATCAAACAAACTAGAAATTCTTCTCATTGATAACCATCATCAGTGATCTTAAGGCAAGTTCATTCTATGCTGTTGACTGGAAAAAGGCCAAAAAGCTAAAATTGAATGAAAAAAAAACGATATAAGGACCGGTCATCCACGATTCGAAACGAGAAATGGAGAGTGCTTGGGGGAAAAGAAATCGAATTCTAGTGATTACACCAATAAATTCACTTTCGGGAAAATGAAACACCTTCGATGAAAACTATTTTTTGCAAATTTTTGAATGATTATAATGGATTCGATCAAATTTCCCCACCAAAAACGATTACAATGAATTCAGTTGACAACCAATATTCAATGAAATGATGGCAAAGAAATCGAGTGCTTACTCAATACTGCTTGGAGTACTACGCGGAGAGGATGAAGTACTGCTTTGACCGCTACTCTCCGACATCCCAGTATCGAGCACGAATAACGCCTCACCGGCGTTTCTACTCGGACGAAGCATCCTGCCGCATGTTGCCAGCTCACTCGCATGATCACTGCTTGCCGTCGATAGTGCACTCAAATGTGAACCCGATCTGCAACAAAGAGATTAAAAGAGGATAAAGGAATGACTGAGAACTTATGTTGTTGGCTGGATCCAAGCCTGCAGATTCCAATCACTAGGCTCGTACTTTAACAAATGGATTTTCTTTTGCATGTTACATACAAAATTCAATCTAACATACACTGCAAAACATCAGTTTTTAGTCTATGAGTCAAATTAATTTCCTTCAAGATCCACATAAACTGCCCTTCGGGACAACATATAGTAGCTTAAAGAATCACGCATCACATATCTTCAATAACGCTAAAAAACAAAAAGCCCGAATATGCTGAGATTTGTTCTTGATGTATCGGCCAGAAAACAGCGAATGGCATACAGCACTGTTGGTAATTTCTGCTCGTCGTGAAAAAACAACTCTTGAACTGCTCACGATCATAACAGGAAAAGGCCTCCTATTTCCGACTACACCTGTAATAAATACGCCATAAGCTTAACAAAGAATGACGAGCTACTTAATGAATGCTGAGCTAAATGAACTGTTTGTGAATGCTAACGCATAAGAGTCTACAACAACACTTGTAATCAAATACGGCACAAGAAATATGGCAAATATGGCAAAAAAAAAAAAATTAAGGCTTAAAAAACGTGGCATCGAGGCTTTCAAAAGGGAAAAGTAATGCGGCAGAAAAGGTACCCGTGTGGCGTAATATTTGCGCCTATTTTGATAGGTGGCGCGTTGAGGAAGGCATTCAAATCACGATTCGTATCAAGTTCCTCGAAACCTTCGACAAACGCCTCCCTTATCGCGTCAAATACCATTTGGCTGTGCACTGAGTGTGCCGTGTTTGACAATGTGAACGGCTCTGCAAATGATAAATAATCGAAAAGAAAGAACTAGGCATCAGAGAAAATTTTGGTGGGATACTGGAATGGGAAGAGGGAGTGAATACGAGAACACCGCCGGATATAAGCTGCTTTTTCTGAGAAGCTTACCTAAGCTGCACTTGCTTTCCTCTTCCGGATTCATTATCAAATTGCTACGCAAAACCAGTGAAAAACATTTCCAAACATCAGAGGGGTCCGAGGATTAAGTCACTTCCTACAAAACAAGCAACCAATAAAACCATACAAACCTTCGTGCAACGCCATTCTACAACAAGTTTCAAAAGAATTTAATGCAACAGACCTTCTATGCAAATGCAGTTCCATTGCGCGATACTGTTGTTGTACGGCGACCGCTGACGCGCCACAAAAGAGCGCTCGATCTTCGTTCCGAGTCTCACTGATATGGCGTCATGCACGTAGCTATAAGATTATAATTATTATTTTTTTTTTTTTGCAAAGAAAAAAACCTTTCCTCAAATTCATTCTGCAGATATGCACCATGCGTCAACCAATAGACTACGCATTAAAATTGCAGTATCGCCTCATCGCCACCAAACTCTTGAACCCCTTATCGTATAAAAAACAATATGGATCATTCTAGCCAGGCGGATGGTTGTGCTGGAGGGGGAATGGGGTCTTGGAAGGGGTGGGTTGTTTGGCGGTAACGCAGGGGAAGATTGGATGAAAAAGAGAACGGGAAAATGCCCACCGAGGTCAATATTACGATATCACAGAAGAGGTCAGCGCCGAATACGATCATCGAAAGGTGACGAATGGATATGAACATTGCACTGCATTTCGATGTGAGTATAAACGAAATGACGTGGTGAATAGACTAACTCGAATTTGAAAGCGTAATATTCGAGGAAACCAAGCAACAATTCGCCAAGCGTATTCGCTTCCGAGAATTGCCACTCGCCGGTTGCCGGTGGTTCCAGTGGCACCGATACATTTAACGTTCGCACGTCTATACGATGGTTGAACCGCTTCGGGTAGAGGTCCTGTAGTGATGGAAGAACCGCCGGGCTCGCACCACCTTCAAAAAATTCACTTTTTACATTCACAAACGAATTCACATTCTGATATTACAGTTCCGCCTAAATAGGGAGAATCTTGAGCCTCGATGGAAACATTAGCTTTTAAGATTCAATACTCGAAGTCTGATGAGACAGACAAATCCGCTAAATAACGACAAACCATGATTTTAGGCCAAACTTTGCTATGAGCAAAGCAAAAAAATCAACGAACTACGCTCGAAGTGTTAAGTTCAAACTATGGTATATATGTGGCTATCGTAGACACAATGAGATGCTCCATGAAGAGCTCTAGGCTACGAATGCGTATAAAAGAACGCTATAGCAATCAAGCATTAAAACCTAGCAATTAGCTCACCTACGTTAAACATCGGAATGAATATGAGTTGCGATTTTCCCTCTTTTCTTGTACTGCGCTCCCGAGTTCGAGTATACTTAATCGTTCAACTAGCTGTGCATGCTCCTACTTTGGTCTCATACATCATCCAATATTTCTCGCTCCACTCAGAACAACTTATATAGCCTACGAAAACAATAATGCCTGTAACGCTTCAAAATGTTTTTTTTAAGGAATGCATGTGCAAGATAATAAATTCTTCCGGAAATTTCAAAATATTGTCTAAAAGAACTCGAAAGAAGAAATTAATCGAGAAGAGGCACTCCAGTTAGCCAGTTATCCACGAAAATTTCAAGACATTACATTGTAAATAATGAATGACCATAAGGACGAGCGAATACGATGTGAATGTCGATCGATTAGCGTCGTTCATATCTCTCCTCTTTGCCCACTCTTTTACAACGCTCACCAACGGTCGAACGCGCCAGTCAACTGAACAAACGGTAAACATTACACGAGTCATGCACACTGATTTGTGAAATTGTTGCAGCTGTTTAACGCTGCCTGAATACACCAATATGTAATCGAAAATGGTCAACTCAATCAACTACACTGCACGAATGCAATAACGACGAACAATTCATAAGCGCTTCCGATCGCATATCAACGACTTTCCTCCGCAATTGAATCTTCTTCAACAGCACTACTACTTCATTACTGAAGAAGACCTCCCACGAATAAACAAAATCTTAAGATCGAATATAGAGTAAATTAAGAAATTTTAACAAAGATGTGAAAATTTACATGAGGAATAATAACACAAGAGGTGAGTGTTCCGAATCGCCACTGAATTATTCGCATTTAAATCGACCGTTATTTCGGAGAACGGTTCGGTGAATCTGATACGAAGTATGGGCACTTTAGCTATAATAAGTTGTTGCTCCCTCACCCACGCAACATTCACCAACGCGCTCTTGATCATTCCCAGCACTACAACCGCATCTGTGCGTTGATCAATCTGAAAGCTCTCCAATTATAATCAATTCCTATACATTCTTTTAGGTGATAAAATATTAAATAATATCAAATGGCACTCGTAATTTGTTACGAAATATATGCATCATAAACAGAAAAACGTCCACTAGAAAATGAATACACAAGTTCTGCGTTCACAGTGTAACGCCACCCCTATTTCGAAGACCAAGTTGAGCAAAGCATTTGCTGTACCTTGCAACATATCACCATCTTCGTACACACTACAACAAGGAATCTAAATTGCGGTACCCCCAAGTAATGAACGCAATTTCCACTGCCGACTATGTCATATAATATTAAGCAATCGCTAAACAATTACTACCAATATAAAGAGATATCGATCACAACACCACTGAGCGAACTGAGACAATACTGTCGCTTTGAAGAAAAAAAAAGTTTTCATCTCCGCAATGAAAAAGATCAAGATCGTAGCAACGGCCAACGAGATGAGTGCAAACTGATTAAAAGAACTGACGTCTTTGTGTGAGATCATCAGACATAAGTCCATATCTGAAGAATTGTTGCCGAAACCATTCAACGACGAACCGACCACGTACAGTCCACACACTGCAAAAATGTGGTGTTCAATGAGGAAATAAATTCAACTCTGATAATAATCAAATGTTGGATTTTTCTGGAGCAAATCTCGTCTCAAAAAACGACGGTCAGTCAGCTCATACAACGAAGATCGTTTCCCCGTTCATCATTCGAGAATAAACGCAACCAGCACGAACTGCGAAAATCGCAGCTTTTAGTTGTTATTAGGCTTGGAAATTGTATGCGATTTTACATCCTCCTAGCACTAGAGCTGGTTGTACGCCTCGATGAAAACAAAACTTCAAAAAAGCCAACTCTGAAAGTATAGCTCACTCGGAAAGACAGGTGAGATGCAGCAGTACAGCATGTCACGAAGATGGAGCTTGCGATTAAGGAGTGCTTCCGACTGTGTGATCGTATTATGAAAATCCCAAATTTCCTCACTCAAAACGTCCATTTTTGAGACCTCGAAACGACCACTTCGATTGAATGAAGACGCCGGTGGAGGCCGTAGCGGCCTTGGAGCTAAAATATGTTGCACGAATGAAACGCTCCATTTCGTTCACAATACTGAAACCGCTGACGGTAATCGTTTCTTCCGATTCTGCCGATAAAAATTAATATTGCCCCTAACTAAGGTTCCGAACCTGCTACTCCTCTTACACCTCGGAAGATCATTTTGCACTGGCATGCGGAACAAGTCACCTGCCCATATTTATCTGATGAAACAGAATTTTAAAGTTTCCTCACTGGTGTTATCCGCACTGATGCAGTACGACAGTTACTGTGGACAGCTCGGACGAAGTG